>CABHPH010117338.1:7633-30311 GCA_902168325.1 Peromyscus nudipes | reverse complement strand
TCCCTGCAGGTAATGGAATTTGGTTATAGATGGAACAAGTAGGACATTTTTTCACAATATCCTTGGCCTGTTGCCAAGTAATGGAGAAATCCTTCTTCAAACCTTTGGTATTTACATGGTATTTTTTTATGAAATTCTGAGGCTTCTAGCACATTATCTATTAGTAACTGATCAATCTCATCATTACCTTGTGCTAGAGGTCCTGGCAGACCTGTATGGGATCTGATATGTGTTATATATATAGGATGTTCCCTTTTTCTGATGATTTCCTGCAATTGTATGAATAATGAAGTTAATTCTGTATTATCAGGAATAAATTCAGCAGTTTCAATATGTAAAACAACTCTCTCTGCATATTGGGAGTCAGTGACTATATTGAGGGGTTCTGTGAAGTCCATCAGTACCATAAGAATGGCATACAGTTCTGCCTTTTGTACAGAGCTGTATGGACTTTGTACCACTTTACTTAAGTCTCCTGATTTATATCCTGCTTTCCCTGATTTATTTGCATCAGTATAGAATGTGAGGACTCCAGAAATTGGTTTTTGTCGTACAATGTGAGGAAGGACCCATTCAGTCTTCTTTATGAATTCTATTCTCTTGCTTTTGGGATAGTGGTTGTTAATCTCTCCCAAAAAGTTACTGCAGGCTCTCTGCCAGTATTCATTATCTTTCCATAGTGATGAAATTTCCTCATTAGTTAAAGGTACTACAATTTCTGCTGGGTCCATTCCTGTCAACTGGCGAAGTCTTAATTTACCTTTTTGAATCAAATCAGAGATCTTTTCTATATAAGTCTTTAATTTCTTATTTGGTTTACGTGGTAGGAATATCCATTCCAATATAATATCTTCCCTCTGCATCAAAATCCCTGTGGGGGAGTGTCTGGAGTGGAGTATGACCAGAGTGCATTTAAGTTCTGGATCCACACAATCCACATGTGCTTCTCGAATTGTCTTTTCTACTAGAGCCAATTCCTTCTCAGCTTCGGCTGATAATTCTCTTGGACTATTTAATTCTTTGTCCCCTTCTAGAGTATTAGCCAAATTTTGTAGTCCATCTTTGGGTATTCCCATGATACCCAGTAAGTTGGAAATGCTTCCTAATAACTTTTGAAAATCATTAAGAGTCTTCAATCGATCTCTCCTTAGTTGTACTTTTTGGGGTCTAATTTTTTGTAGCTCTATCTTATATCCTAAGTAATTAATAGAATCTCCTCTTTGTATTTTTTCAGGAGCAATTTGCAGTCCCCAGCGAGGCAAAACTTTTTTTACTTCTTCAAACATGCTTTCTAATGTGTCTGACTTTGGATCAGCTAATAGGATATCATCCATATAGTGATAAATTATGGATTGTGGAAACTTTACACGAATTGTCTCCAATGGTTTTTGCACAAAGTATTGGCACAAGGTAGGGCTATTTAACATTCCCTGTGGGAGGACCTTCCATTGATATCTCTTGACTGACTGAGAATTGTTATAATTAGGTACTGTGAAGGCAAATTTTTCTCTATCATTTTCTTGTAAGGGTATAGTAAAGAAACAGTCTTTTAAGTCAATAACTATTATAGGCCATTCTTTGGGTAGCAGAGAGGGCAAGGGTATCCCAGTCTGTAGGGAGCCCATTGGCTGAATTACTTTATTAATAGCTCTCAGATCTGTCAGCATTCTCCAATTACCAGACTTTTTTTTAATAACAAATACAGGAGAATTCCAAGGGCTGGTAGATTCTTCAATGTGTTGAGCATTTAACTGCTCTTGAACCAGCTGTTCTAAAGCTTGTAGCTTTTCTTTTGTCAAAGGCCATTGTCCAACCCAGACAGGTTTATTAGTTAGCCATTTTAAAGGTAAGGCAGTTGGTACTTCTGAGAGTTCAACATCAGTCGTGCTCTGTTTGTGAACAGCCTGAATGGTTGGTGACTGATTTTTATAGCATGTCATGATATTATTCCTAGAAACATGCATTGGTCTGTATTCCTTTTCTGAAAGTGTAGGAATTTTAATCTGGGTATTCCACTGTTGTAACAGATCTCGGCCCCAAAGATTTACTGCTACATTTGCTACATATGGCTTCAGCCTTCCTCTCTGTCCTTCTGGCCCTATGCATTCAACCCATCTTGAACTCTGTTTTATCTGAGATAGGGTGCCAATCCCTAAAAGTTGGACATCTACCTCTTGAAGAGGCCAATTTGGATGCCATGATTTTGGTGTAATTATAGTCACATCTGCACCTGTGTCTACCAGGCCCTCCAGAACCAGGCCATTAATTCGAATTCTAAGCTTTGGTCTTTGTTCATTTATGGAAGTCTGCCAAAATATTTGTTTTATACTGTTCTTTGTAGACTGTGATTCATCTATCAAAGCTGTTTTATCATCCATTGCAGTATCGGTTTTTACATTAGGCATTGGTTTATTCAGTTGTCCTGGAGAGGAATTTCTTCCACAGTGGCTGGAAATGTTCATACTACGTTTGATTTGGGGGCCTGCAAGAGGCCCCCTGAGGCGTTTCCTACCAGTAAAGGGTTGCCTTGTATATCAATTTTTGATCTGCACTCACTGGTCCAATGTCGGCCTTTGCCACATCTTCTACATAATCCAGGAGGTAGTTGGGGTCTCCTGTTTAGGCTATTCCTAGAAGGAGTATTACTTCTAGGAGTACCCCATGTACAGTTTTTACTTATATGACCTGGTGTACCACATTTAAAACATTTGGTACTATGGGGCCTTCTTTCACCTCTGGGATTTGTCTCTCCTATCCAAGCCTCATTACTGTAGTTAAGAGACTCAACACCATTAGTATGTTGAATCCATTCTTCCAAAGGAGCTGATCTGATCTTTAATGGTGTAAGTATTCTTCTGCATTCTGCATTAGCATTGTCGAATGCCAAGGACTCAGTTAATACTTTTCTTAATTCTTTATCTGACACAGCTCTTGTTATAGCTGTGTTTAGCCTTTGTGAAAAATCAGTGAAGGGTTCGTGCGGTCCCTGAAATATCTTTGTGTATACCTCAGTTGGTTTTCCAGGTTCTGGAATTTTTTCCCAAGCATTTAGAACTGCTGTACGGCATAGGGATATTGTATGCTCATCATAAGTGGCTTGTACATTCCTGTCAGCAAAACATCCCTCACCAAGTATTTGATCTTGGGAGATCACAAAACCTCTGATTTTACCTTGTTGTTCTAAATTTTTTGCCTCTTCTCTCAACCAGCTTTTCCACTGTAACTGCTGGCTATAGTCTAGAACAGCTGAAATTAACTGATGCCAGTCGTCTGGAATGATTCTATGTGAGGTAGACCACGAGTTTAACATCTGTTTTACATATGTGGAGTGTATCCCATACGTAACTACTGCTTCCTTTATATTTTTAAAGTCCCTTGTTGAAATTGGTTGTAATGTATATGTATTATATGGCTCGGGGTGTGTGTCATCTGCTGGCTTCTGATGGATGATAACAGGATAAGCCATTGTATGAGAGCCATTTGGAGATGTTATAACCTCTATGGTCTTACCTTTCTGCTTATTAGGTCCCTTGTCATGTTTACTGAGAGTTTCTTCTAGGGCTTGCAAACGAGCACCTAGGGTCTGTTCTAGGGAGTGAACCTCCTCTCTTGCAAGGGATTCCATATTTCTCATGGAATCATAGAAGTTTTTATGTTCCTCAGAAACAGATGATTCCATGGACCTCATCTTATCAATTAACGATAATCTTTCTTCCTTATATACTGTCTGAGTAGCCACAACTTCACTCTGGAGAGTTAGTATTCTATCCATTAAATATTCATATTTATTATCAATAAAATCAATTTTGGGTACAAGCCTGTTTTGTAAATCCTGATTAGCAGATTCCAGAGAAAGAATCTTTTTCTGTAAGCCTTCATTGTTATCTTTTAAAGCAGATTCCAGAAAGAGAATCTTTTTCTGTAAGCCTTCATTGCTATCTTTTAAAGCCTGTATCAGTCCCAATAATGACTCATCTTTGTTCTTGTTATTAAACCAGTGTTTGAACACTGTGTGAATTATTACGATGAATGCCAAAATGGTACAGGCCAGATATGCCTTAGGAAGGTCGTATATTTCCAGGAAAATGTCATTCATCATACAGGCAAAAAGGTTTTTAAATTCTTGTGAGGTAATGTTGTCGGCCATATTACAAGAATTACTCAAAATTTGTTAATCAATTTTAAGGTGTAAAATTAGCAAGTACTTTTACTTGAAACAATACGTTTGTTTGTCTCGCTTACCTTTCGTGGTTTTGGGGGGTGTAGTAGCAGTTTTCAGCCAGCAGATGGCGTTGGTACAGCTCCCAGGTGAAGGCAGAAGTCGAGATGGCAGGGGGCTTGAGCCAGCACTCAGGGGGGAGGGGAATGCCTCACTCACAGCGGTTTTTCGCTGGTCTGGGGACTAAGCTAGGGAACTGAGACTAGACTAGATGCTCCTTTTTTCGGGAATGGAACCGTGTAGGCGTTCCCTGGTTATATGGAACTTTGTAGGCGTGTTTAGGTACCCGCCAGCCGGGGAGGGAAGGAGGCTGAGGGTGGGAACCACCCAAGCCTTTGGAATTTGCCCCACGTGAGCGCCAGATATTGGTAGAAGTATTAAGGCCACTCCACATAGTTAAAAGGAGATTTATTTAAAGGCGTAACTCACAAATGAAGGGATAGGTAGATGATGGGCTCTGGAAGAGACGCAGCACAGTCCGGCGGTGTTCTCTGGAGAACTTTCCTCGGTCTACCTCTCGCGTCCAGGTCCAGGAAACAAGAGAGTGCCGCGCATCCTGGTCTCAGGTCTTCAGGCCCTCCCTTGGCCCCGCCTTGTAGGCGTGATAGCTATGGAAGCCTCAGTGGGTGTTGGAACTTCCAGACCAAAGCTGGAGTGGCTACCCACTACACATCTCCTTGGTTTGAAGATAATTAAAATGCTCAGAAGGTAACATCAGCTTACAACGTGACAGGTGGAAGTAAGCTAATGTATAAGAGAACTAATAGGAAGTTTGCTGATCACAAGAAATAAGGAATATTTCTTAAATATGATTCCTTCTTCCTTTTATACTTCCTTTCAACTTTCTAAAAGTTGAAAATTTGACCATTAAATTCAATAGGTCAATAGCATTAGATACAAATAATTAGTAATTTTAAATAAACTTAAGCAAAAGCAGATTGCAGAAATAAACATGTATGCATGAAACACAGATACACTCAATTTCACAAAATAAATACCATTAGATCTAATATTAAAGGTTATCCCCAACATGATGGCTGATGATTACAAGGTAAAAAGGATGGAACACAGTTGTAGGAATTGGGGAAAGGCAGTAGTGGAAAAGGAATAATTGGGGCGGGACAGGTAGAGGAAGGCATGTGAAGATAACTGATGTGAATTAACTTTGAAACCTCCATACAGACAACTAGTACTGTGCAAGTTTCCTAAAATATACACAGATACAGATAGCAAATGAGCTTAAGTGGAATTACCCTATAATGGGGAGTGAATGCTTCTCCCAGACACCACAGGTTATCAAATTAAAAGCCTAATGCCAGGTATGGATTACCCTTTTTTGAATCATTGGTCAGTGGAGGTCCTATAAATCCCCAAATATTATAGGCTCTTGTTATTCCTCTTGGTAACCTCCTAAAACTTGAAGGTAACAAAAGTAAGTATGAGCTGAACATGCTACATACTTAAGTCATGAGACCAGGAGAAACAAAGCTACAACCATCCTGAGAACTTAACCCCGGTCGTAGTGTGAATGTAACCGACCCCCATAAGCTCATAGGGAGTGGCACTATTAGGAGTTGTGTCCTTGTTGAAGTAGATGTGGCCTTGTCAGAGAAAGTCTATCATTGTGGGGGCGGGCTTTGAGGTCTCCTATGATCAAGCTATGCCCAGTGTCACAGTTCACTTCCTGTTGCCTGTGGGTCAAGATATTATAGGACTCTCAGCTCCTTCTCCAGCACCATGTCTGCCTGAATGCCACCATTTCACACCATGATGATAATGGACTAAACCTCTTAAAATGTAAGCCACCTCAATTAAGTGTTTTTCCTTTATAAGAGTTGCAGTAACCATGATGTCTCGTCAAAGCAATAGAAACCCTAAGACATCCCCCAATGACTAGTTTTTGTAGTTCTGTAATGTTCTATGCATGCTACTAAGAAGAAAAATAATCAACTCTCTTAGCCAGTTATAAACCCTATGAGTTACAATAATAGCTAGTCTGGTAAGGTATGCTCGCTGGTGTAATAATGGCAGGTGTGTTGTGGAAATAACCAACCACTTTCTAATTGGATATAAAAGCCTAACCCTCAAGATAGAACTCATGCCTGATACTGTTAACTGGACCAAAACCCTTAGCTGGGGAGGTCATAAGTCCATATCAGTAGGATCTAAAACTATTATTGCACTTAATAGACATAGTAATAAACTGCCCCATAATTTCTTATCTTTATGCCTGTAGATCAGTGTATCTCTAAATCCTTATCAGAGAAGCTAGACCCACAACTGGTCAATGTGCAAAGAACAAGAGACTGTGTACTGCTCAGCTTTAAATGGGGCATTTTATATACCCCATTACTCAAAGCGTAGCGATCATCATAGAAGAAGGAGTGTAAAGATTGTAGAGCCAGAGGTTAGTGGACTTGACAGAGCCATTGCACACATGAATGCACAAAGGCTGTAACTACCTCTGCCTGCATTGGACCAAGCCACTGGATGGCGGGGCGTGGGGGGGCTCATCAAGTCCTACTGGTAGCTGAGGAGCTCCTGGTGTTTATGTCTGCTAGGACGGGATTTGTCTGTCTTGGGAGACACAGCCCCTAGGAGGCTGTGTGTGCTCCAGCAGAGGCTCCTCCACCCAGACACACAGCAGCAGCACTGAGAGTTCTCTGTGGGTCTTTTTAAAGGATACATAATGTTGTGAGGAAAGCTGATTGGGGGATAAGGGAGGAACTGGAGAATTAATAAAGAGTGTATTTGATCAAAACACCATTATATGAGTGTATAAAATCCTAAACAATAAAAATAATTATATGTAAATAGTATTCTATAAAAATAACTGATAATTTTAAGTGAATTTAAATGAAAGTAAAGTACTGTAAGACAAAAGAGAACATTGCTGTTGCCAGTTTCCTGATGTGAGAAAATGGAGAGCTGAGCTTATGACCATCAAGGTTGGTGTTGTATATGGGAAACAATCATCTGGAACACAAAAAGGTGTGGAAGGATAGATAGGGATAGATAGACATGTAAGCAGACAGAAAAGTCGACATGTGTCCATATCTATGTCTCTGGATAATTCATGGTGTCTTGCTTTGAGGAAGCACATGGCTGCTTGTTTGATGATATCACTATTAATTTTGGGGAGATACTATGTTGCCCATATTCATTTTTTAAACTCCTAAATTGGAAAATCCTATTTCTTCCTACTTATATCCATCCCTAGCTTACTGATTTCTCCTTTCAATCTAGTAAAATAGTAACATCCTATACATAGACGTGTGTGTCAGTGTTTATGTTTGTACAGACTCGCAAGTGTGGAGAGAGATAAAGATAAGTTATAGTACTGACATATTTAAGATGCCTACTTGGATTCTTGGCAAGGTAGACATTTTGTGTCTTCAAGGAGTTGGGCACATTAAAATGTTCTGTGGGTCATTAGTATTTCTATGCTTCTTGTTATTGTATTCTCATGAAAGTAAATTTGCTATAAAAAGATGCTCCCACTGAAGGTGACGTTAAAGACTCCAAGTTTCTCTTTAAATTCTAAAAGGGATGTAAAACATGGCAATTGTAGAAGAGCAGAGATGACGTGCACTGAGCCGGTGTAAGGAGCAGCCATGACAGTTCCTTGGACTACGAGGTTGACTACATATGAAACACAAAGTGGTTGGCAGTGAAAAGAACAAGCGTTCATTGACTCCCCTGGGATAGTTAGGAATGGAGCACTTTTAAGCTCCCTAAATTAGTCCCTTCAGGGAATCTTGGTGAAAAGCAGGGGAGAGATCCTAAGTTAGTCCTTCATGTACTCCAGGAATGGTTTTCTTACACCATCTTTTGGGTCAGGAAGCAGCAGGTATACCTTTGATATCACAGTCATTTTTCTTTCTCTCAAAATTTCTTTTCTTTTACTTTATCTTGAACATGATGAAAATCATACCATCACTCTGATCCAGTGGAGTTTCCTGGCAGCTGGAGTACCACTAGTATGTATTGGAATTTTTCTCTGGAATTTAAAAACCCGAGTTAAGTTACTGCATCACTGATTCCCACTTTCCTCATGGATGGCTTTTCAGACTTTTAGGAAACCTGTTTGCAGTGCTACTGCAGCACAGTCTTGAGCAGCCAGATTCCATTCTAAAGCACTCACTGATCACATCCCTTCCCTCCCTGACTCCTGCGGCCTTGCCATTCCCCTGCGATTATCACATGAATTAGTGAGACAGCCTTGCAATGTGAACATGTAGCCATGTTTATATACAAGGTGGAAATTCAGGGGAAACTATTATTCTGCTAAGTACACATCTTTCAGAACATCCTTCTAAATATTTATAGGCATTCTTACAGATTAATGCTGCAGTCCGCTCGGCCAGAGAAGCTTCTTCGTACAGTGGACAGCAGTTAATGGAAAGATTCATACCTGGTCAACATGCTGAGGATAAGTGACTTCTCTGAGTGCTTAGCCATAAACAGGACATTACATCACCCCTTTCAATGTTCAGGGAACATCATGGGAAAGGAGAGAGAAAGAATATCTGAACCAGAGGATGGGGAGGAGCACTGTGAAATGCCATCTTCTAGACATGATACTCGTGGCCATTGTATTCATGGGCCCAGGGCAGCTGTGGTTCCCTGAACAAGGCCTGTATAGCACTGGCCCTGTCAACATTTCACGATAGAGGACAGAGGACCTTGTGAGGTCCCACCTCTCCATGAGGTATGTCAGTGAGGGTGATAGTTTAAATGAGAAATATCCACCATGAGATCAAGCTCCTGAACACTTGGTCTGCAATTATTGATGACACTGTTTGGGGAGGTTTAGGAGTACAGCCTTGATGGAGAAAGTCTGCTGGGGGTAGATTTTGAGAGAATATAGCCTTACTCCACTTCTAAAATATTCTCTCTCTGTGTCTCTCTCTGTCTCTGTCTCTCTGTCTCTCTGTATCTCTCTTTCTATCTCTCTGTCTGTCTCTCTCTGTCTCTGTGTGTGTCTCTCTCTTTCTGTCTCTCTGTCTATCGGTCTGTCTCTGTCTGTCTCTCCTCTCATGCTTGTGGCTGAGATGCACTCTCTCAGCCTTCCCGCTCCCGTTGCCATGCCTACTGCTTGCAGCCATGCCTCCAACATGATGGACTCTTAACCCTCTGGAGCCACAGCCAAAATAAACCCTTCTTCACCTCTTTTGGTCAGGGTATTGTTTCTGAGCAACAGAAAAGTAAGTAATATGGTGAGGAATTGAGAGTCATTTTCTGCAATGATACAGCCCCTGGTAATTTTCCCATGACCTCACTCATGCTCCTGAAAGTAAACTCAGTGGAACACACACATGCACACACACACACACACACACACACACACACACACGCACGCACGCACGCACGCACGCACGCACGCACGCAGGCAGACAGACAGACAGACAGACAGAGAGCAAGAGAGAGACCAAGGTGGAGGTTAAGTAGGAAGAAGAATGTTGGGAAAAAGAAGGGGCAAGAAGGTGATGGGGATGAATAAAGTCACGATACATTACATACATGCATAAAATTGTCAAAATAAGTTTTTAAATGTGTTTTTAAAACTAAATTAACTAAATAAAATGTATTTAAAAGATAATTAAGACCAAAGTAAATCATTTCCAAAAATAATTAAATTTAGCCATCCAATACCCAAAGACTAAAAATGGCTCAGTGTCTCAGGACCATCATCTACTTATCCACTTATCTTAACAAGAACACAGTAGACAGGAATCAGATAGCTCAAATGTCTTCTCAGGAGCTTTGAATGGAGAGGGGAAGGGGAAGACAACAGTGAGTATGTAAAAAATAGTCTATGAAAAAGTCAACTTTTTTCTAGTACCAAGTTCTGGCTCTGCTGCTTAAGCTGCACTCAAACCCTGAGTTCTAGTAATCCTCCTGCCTCAGTCTCCACAGTGCTTAGACATGTGCAACATTGCCTGGCTAAGAGAGGAAAGATTTTAAACACAGGAAAAGCAGTACAGGATATATTGAGCCTCTCCTGAGCCTCAGAACTGTAGGAAGGTTCTGAAACTGAATCAGCTTCCTTGAGCCTGTCCAAATTGCCAAAGACATGGTAAACATCACCCTCTGTTTATAGGAAATATGTTTTCTATCTTTCAAATGCTCAAATTTGTAAGCTTTCGCTATTACAGACCTTCTAGCACACCAATTAAAACATCCCTGGCCAACAGCCCTCTTGTGCTGTCCCTGTTCCATTTTCCAGTCTTTCCAGGACTCTTTTCCCTTATGTTGAGGTTGACTGCATCTTAGTTTACAAGCGTCGCTCTTGATGTTTCATCTCTCATCTCATCCTTGGCTTTTTCTTTTCTGAAAGTTTATCCTGATCTTAACTCAGAAGCCAGTGTCCATCTGGCCTTTATTTTTCTTGCATGGATATGAAAGTGGTTGACAACTAAGAAGACAGATTATAAACATGGTAGACGATGACTGATACACAACAATATGTCTGTATTTGGGTCCTTTCTTTCTCTTATAATTGCTAGTTATATTGGGTTGTTCAAGGCTCTTGATTCCCCATGACCGTCGGAGCGCAGGTCAGGGGTACCGACACACAGTTTCCGTGTTGGTCATTCTATCAAGAGCAGTAAGTGCCGTGTAACAGACACTTTTCCTGGAGCAGTTTGTTCATGGATTATGTTAAACTTTTTTTAGTATTTGTTTCCCACGACCGTAAAATCCATTCTGATTGTGATTGGAACATTCACTTAGTCTTTCTGTACCCTCTTTCTCTGCAAATTCTCTCAGGGTAATAAAAGGTTTCTTTCATTCATGCTTTGTTCATTAATAAATTTTGTTCCCTGGCAGTGTCATACACGTGTGTTCTGTCTATTCTTCCCACCTCCCTCTCATTTTGATCCCAGTTTTGCCAGTTCCATTTCCTCCTCACAAATCTCTTTCCTATGTTCATGACTTTCTGTTTTATTCTGTGTCCCATGGAGTTAACTAGGCCCATCTGTATGATCATGGGTTTGGAATGATCCACTGAAGCCTGGTGCCATAACTAGTGTTATGCCTCCCTGTCTCCCAGAATCTGTTAGCTGTCAATATCAGTCAAAAGTGGTAGATCCCTGAGAGCCATATCTTTTAGGTGAGCTGGACGTGTGTGGGCCCATTGCCATTAGGCACAGCTGCTGTGAGTTCATAATCAAGGTGGCCATGCTTTTCTTAGAAGCCGATGTTTCTGAGCCCTTCTCTCTGTCTTTGGGCTCTCACAATCCTTCCACCTCTCCTCGGCAGCGAGCCTTGAGGGTTGGTATAAATGTCTTATTTGAGGGATGAGCCCTTAACCATCCTTTATTTTCAGCATCTTGTGTAGCCACGAGTCTCTTGAATTCCTCTCCATTTGCTCTAAGAGAGCTTTCTGATTAAGCCTAAGAGAAGCTTTTATCTGTGGGTTCTGTGGGTACATTTCTCTCTGTTTCTTTTTCTTTAATTTTGAAACAGGGTCTCCTGCAGTCCAGGCTGGCCTCAAACTCACTGGGCACTGAAATATAATCTTCAATTCCTGCTCCTCCTGGCACCAGCTCTGGAGTGCAGGGATTACTGGCAAGCACTAGCGAATAGTGCTTCATTCACTCAGTTTCCAAACACTGTAGAACGTGTAAGTGTGAATGATAAGAGCTGAAGAACCATGTTTGTTTCCATTCCTTGATCTTCCTACAGGACAGCCAATCAGGGGGCAGAGAAAGTCCTAGGCTATCCAGAATTCAATCTGCAACTGCAGATGGAGAACTGGAGTTACAAATGTCCTTGGCACGTAGGGAAAAGCTTCTGCAACCAGAAGCCTGGGTTTGAGTCCCCACATCACTAGCTGGTCTTGACTTCACTAGTCACTTAACTTCCCTTTGCTTCAGTCCCACCATCTCCAAATAAACATCACCAATACTTGTCATGGGAGCAAAGAGATCCTGCACACTTGAAGATGTTTTGAAAATGGTGTAAATGTTGGTCTTAAGGTAACCACTGTGGTTTATTTTCCAGCCTATCAGCTAACTGTAACTCGTGGTCATTCATGAGAGCATAGCTCTGCTTAACGTGGTCAGTGGTCATGCTCTGATTATCATCAACAAAGAAAGGAGCTACTTTTGATGGATAGGTTTGCTTTTAGGCTTTTAACTTGCTACCTTGGTTAAGCGCTTACGATGCATGCATGAGAACCAGAGTTCAGGTTCCCAGAAGCCCAAGTGTTGCATGGGCATGGCAGCCGGCCTGTAATCCAGCCTCAGAAGCAGAGACAGGATCCCAAGAGCAAACTAGCTAGCAAGACTGGTCACCTGCGGAGCTCTGAGTCTGATAGACCCTGCCTGAATGAGTATAGTAGAAGAACTCAAGAAAGACTCCTAAAATCAACCTTAGGCCCACCCATACATGGGACACAAACATATGTCCACTTATGTGTGCCCCCATACATGCAAAAATATGCATGTACACACACATACACACATGTGCACATGTGTACTGCATACACATGAAAAGTTGAAAAATAAAAGCAATACAAACATTTTCAGACATATAGTTTAAAATTAGTAATTGTAAGGACCAGTACTAAAACTGAAGAAATCTATGGGCATGCACTATGATGACTATTAATGTACAAAGATAAAGGCAATCAATTCAGATGAAAAATGAAAGACTATGCACTTTCCACATCTAACCAAAACAATCTGAAGAGACCAAGGCTCATTCACACAGACTCTCAACACCTAGGCTAAGATGTAAAACTGGTATTGATATTGATGCCTTGTTCCCAAGGCAACTTCCACATAAGTTTTTTCACCCACCAGCAGCATGTGGGGTCTTCTCTGGTACCCTGGGCATGGAGAAGTCACTGTAAAGGCTACTACACACAGGAATACACTAGCAAAACAGGATCGAGCCAGTTCTTGTTGAAACAGGGTGAAAGCATGGCTTGTGTCTGATGCTTGAACTTCTCTTTGTTTGTTTGGCAGGTGTGCCTGTACTCACATTAGCAATCTTTCCTAGTAGAGCTCATTACCTCACATAGGAATCACAGGTATTCCTTAGACCTGATGCAGTTAATGAATGTGAATGTTGTGGTAGAAAATCCATCGATAAGCCGGGCGGTGGTGGCGCACGCCTTTAATCCCAGCACTCGGGAGGCAGAGGCAGGTGGATCTCTGTGAGTTTGAGGCCAGCCTGGGCTACCAAGTGAGTTCCAGGAAAGGCACAAAGCTACACAGAGAAACCCTGTCTCAAAAAAGCCAAAAAAAAAGAGAAGAAAAGAAAATCCATCGATATGTTATATTATTGAAAACATAATATTAGCCTCGATGAGCATTTTGCAAATACTTTGACTTACAGTCCCTCCCTTATATCCTCTTCTGTTGCTATGGAAAAAAATGTCTCAAATTCATCCTTTCTTGAGCCAATGAACTTTCTCAACTTTCCCAGAATCCTGATAAGCAGCCATGTGTCACATTATATATGAGACATCTTTTGTTTCAGAAAAAGGGCTTCTTAAGGACACTGACTATAAACTTTGCTTCTAAGTTATAATTGTGATATACATGTTTCCCATGACATTTTCCTTACAAAATGTGTATTAATTTTGTATGATGTTCAGCATATAAAAACTTTAAATAAATAGCTCTTGGTGTGATGCAACTTTCCTGGGTCATCTATGGAAAATAATTTATGATATTTATTATACACTAATGAGATGTTTCATTATTTGATGATTATAAAGCTTCTACTAGCACATTTTATTGACAAATAATAAAAACTAATAGTAGTGTTAACATGTGTGTTTAACAGTAATATTAATAGATGAAATAAGTTTAATATATAATGTAACTATATATTTATCTAATCTGTTTGCTTATGTAGACCACTATAAGCTATCACACACAGGCCTAAAGTGAGCTGTGAACTTTGACGTCTCAGTTAATGTTCCTCTGTAGAATTTGTTCAATGCATATAAACTTTATTAAGTAGCTCTTGGTGTCTGTAGAAAGAAAAAACATCAGCTAGTGTTGAGATATCCCATGCATGTGCCCAAAAGGCCTTTGAGGACAGAGAACAGGAAAATAGAATATAGGCTATTTGGCCACATGTGTGCTCTATGCCTGATCATCTTCATTCTGTTAAAAATTGACTTTTATTAACTTTTGATTGTGTTTATGTGTCTGTGTCCATATGTGGGTATGAGCATATGGAAACTAGAGACATGGAGTCTTTGTGGAGCTGGAGTCACAGGCAATTGAGAAGCACCTGGCATGTGCATTCTGGGAAGCAAACTCAGGTCTTCTGCAAGAACAGTAAAGGTTCTTAACCACTGAGTCAGTTCTCCAGCCCCCATCTTGATTTGACTATGAACTTCTACAGTAGTCCTCCAAACCTGCGGTCACACTCTATTTGAAATGGTACTGAAGATCTCAAATGGTTTTCTTAGGTCATCTCTATAAACATGTGCTACATAGAAATTAAAATCTAGAAATTAAAGATATTCTTATCCATTTAGAATGACAATAAGCCCAATGAATGTTACTATAAATGCATATTTTATAAAAAAGACTCTTTTAAAGTATGCATAAGGGAAGTAGCACACATTTTTTTGCAGATCTATATAGTGTCTGGCATAATAAAAGAAAGCTGGTTCTCATATCTGATTCTACATCCAATCTGTCACAATATGGTCAAGCAACATGAACAAAATTCAGTCTCACACGAGGTACATGTAGTTAGATAAGGACAATAATTTGCATAGCCTTTGCAGATAATTTTGAATATTGTTCTTTGATACAACACCAAGCCTTAACAATGGGTTTCTTAAAGATTAACAACAATGTGGGCTCTTAACTCATATCAATTGACTGTGTTCCACCCCTCACACTGTTCTAAGCCATTGTTTTACCTTACATTACGAATGGGTTATTCACCCACTTGTGTATGTTTAGTGATGCTATCCACTGGTCATTTGGTAAATATTATGCAAACTTCCAAATGTTGACAAGCTTCGTTATGCAATAGCAACTTTAAAAAAAAAGAATAACATTTGTTAATATCACAAATCACATCAGAAAAACCTCCATGCATTGGGAGACTCAAACACAGTGACAGATGCAAGTTTTCCAAAATTCTAAATTTGCTTGAAAGCTCAAACTTTTATCCTTGGCAGCAGGTGCTGTCAGTTGTTTTCTCTTAAGTGACAGCACACTTCTTTTCACTTGAGTTAAAATGTCTGCCAAATTCCAAGTCTGAGTTCCATGGAGAGCCTGGCTACGTCGACCGCCACTTGTAAACAGGGGCACAAGCACTTTTCCTCAAGACATCCGTCACATTTTATTATGTGGACGCCCCCGATGCTACTCCACCTACCACAAGGAATAATAAAAAGACGTTCCCTTGATGATGAAGATTTATCATCAGAAAGAAGTCATTTTCCGGGGGCGGAGTGGTTAGTGCTGAAACTCAACACTGTAGTTGACACTCAACAACTGTAGACTAGTTATCACTGCTACGATTTCCAGAATTTAAAAAGCCCCTATAGTGTCTGCAATATAAACACAAACGTCAAACATGTGAAATGGAGAAGCATCTAGGGTCGCTTGGCCATCTGCAGGCCACACTTTGAGAACTGCTCTATTAATTCATGGCATCCTTGATAGCATCGCAGCTTGTGTACCCTCATCTTTCTTCAGAACAGTCGCAATGATTACATTCTGTGAAAGTGTTTCCACCATGTGCTTGCTTAGTAATCCTTGAAGCATTAGTAATTTTTTCATGAAATTAAAAATTCTGTCACTAATGAGCAACCCCTTAATCGACTCCTACTTTCTCTGATGATTAATCTGTTGTTTTCATCAAGCAAATTTCCATGGTAGATTTTTAACAAAATTTTCCAACTCCCACCCAGCCATTTTTTGACTACTCGCCTTATCTGGGTTTTCTGATTTCCTTCCTTAAATGTGACCATTTGAAAGCAAATCTCACTTTGGTCCCAAGGCATGGAGAATTCAAGTTAGTACTGACTGGGGAATTTCCTCCCTGACACCTAGTTTTCATAGTACCAGAAAATGCTGTGAAGGATACTGAGAGAAAAAAGTCTTCGACAGTCTTAACCAGCTGTGACCCCTATGAACTACAATATGTATGGCAAGATATGGTAAGGTGTGACAAGGCCAAACCATGGCTGTAATAGTGGCGGGAATGGTATTGAAGTAGCTAAGCACTCTGATGGGATTTAAGGCCCACACAAAAGGAGAAAAACGTGTGTCTGGTCCTGTAAGTCTGGCCAAGAAATCATGGTTGAGGAATTCACAAGACCCAGCATGAACCTGCTACTACTATTTCTGTTAACTGAACATAATATCAAACTTTCCTCTTAATGTGTATCTGTATATCTGTAGATTAGGGAGGCTCTTAGACATCATCTGAGAAGTTCCTCTGTGCAGTGGATGGCAGGTTTAGCAGAAACCCACAACTGGCCAAAGTGCAGAGAGTAAGGGCCTTTGGAGTGCTCGGCTACATGTGGAAAATCTGTGTCATGTGACCTCAAAGCTTAGAGAGCATTGTGGAAGACAGGGGAGACAGACTGTAAGATCTAGAGGTTAGGGAAGACTAGAGTGGGTAGAACAGTGTCTTCTGGACACAAGACTGCTATGCTCATGAACTCAGAGCAGCTGCGGTTGTCCACACAAGATCTGTACAAGATTAAGCCAGTTAACATTCTAGCATGGGATGAAGAGGGGTTCATGAGCTCCACTCCTAACTGAGGGACTAGTGACAGTTACTGGCTTCTTGGGGAAGGAAAATCAGTTTTCTTTAAAAGCATAACTCCTAGTAAGCCAACCACACTCCAGTAGATAGACTATATGAGCAATATAGATTGGACTCTATGGGTTATTTAAAAGACGAAGAGCAGAGAGATAGGGATGATCACACAGGAATTAATAGAAAGAACATGGGTATGGGGGTTTGAATAAGAGGCCCCCCACAGTCTTGGACATTTGAGTACTTGATCCTCAGTAGGTGACACTATTTAGGAGTGTGGCCTTGCTGGTGGGAATGTGCCACTGTAGGCTGACTTTGAGGTTTCCGAAGCCACATGCCATTCCCAGCTTGCCCTCTTGGCTTCCTATTTGTGGATCCAGATTTGAGTTCTCAGCTGTTCCTAGCACCTTGCTTCCCAATTCCACGCTTCCCACTCACACCTCTGGAGCTGTAAGCCCAAATAAATGTGTCCTTCTCTAAATTACCTTAGTCATGGTGTTTTTATTATAGCAGAGGAAAAGTAACTAATACAAGAGATGGATATGATCAAAATACTTTGTATGAAATTTTCATACTTGATAGAAATGTTGTATTTTAATAAGTGAATCTCAATCCATTCATATATCCTTCTGAGTTCTTTCTGCATCAGCCTCTTGTCTGACTGTAAAGTGCTCTGCTACTGTAAATTCATTTTCCAGACCTTCGGTCATCCTCGCTGACTTTGTACGCATCCCCCAATTTAACCTTTTCAGGTACAGTTTGCTAACTGATGATGCTATGGGGCAGAATTTACAAGTCCAGGAACACCTTCATGTAAGGGCTTGCTGCTTATTAGCTGATAGGATTTTCAAATAAAGTTGCACAGCATACATCATTTTCATTTTATTCACAGAATGGCAGCAGTTCTAAAGACATCCAATAGACAAATATGTTACTTACAAAGTAATGTGTTATGGCACTTTATTTGGTGCAAGTCATAACGGGTTGAGACTTAACACATGGGACCCAAAAGGACAGGATGTCAAAACAGGAAATGTGATCATCTGTCAATACTAACACTGACGTTATAAATAAGAATATTAATAGTTTCTTATTGACAAAAGAATGGAGTATGCATTTCAAAAAGAAAACTATTAATATTCTTATTTATATTGTCAGTGTTAGTGGACTTCTAAAGTTGGAATCTCTCTGAGTAATAGTAATTTGACTTATAACTAAACATTGAAAGCATTAAACATAGGGAAATTCATATCCAGGGTTTGGGAATGTAATACGGGGGTAGAGTACTAGCTTAGCATGCAAAGACCCTGAGTTCAATCTCTGTCCCCAAAGTCTGTATCCAATCTATTTTCACTTTCAATTTGCAAGATATAGCACATCACCTAGATGTCTACCTGGGGTTTATATTGTATAAACAAACATAGAGTCCGTTATGATACAAATTAATTAATTCTTGTAAGTAATGAGAAGACCCACAGATAATTATCAGAAGTCCTAATATTTCATAAAATGTCCAACATTTCCTTTGTAGGAATGTACAAAAGGCTTGATAGTGGATAAAATATTGGTATATGAATGTAGTTTGTCCACAAACTTAAAAACTCAGGATGTTATTATGAGCAATTTTAGTATTTGATAATATAAAAATGATTTCATTTTCTCTATCAAAAAATCTTTCTAATTCTCACATTCTAAAATAAAAATCCCTCTAATTATAATATTCTAAGAGAAATAAATATTCCATGTTATGATCTAGTAAAATTATGTAGTGGAATCCAATATCATTTATTCCAGTTCATTTAAAAGAGCCTTGCATAATTTGCTATTTGAAGACAGTGTGAAAAGCAATAGAACGCAAGCAGACATTTAATGTTCCCATACAATAAGGTCACTCAAAATGCCGCTTGAAGTATATATTTTACCCTTCTGGCTCTTTTCCTCAGAACCTATGCGGTGTCTGGAACATGGTTTACACCCAATAATTGTTGCTGAATGAATCATAAGTCATTTCTTGTAGGTTAGAACAGAGGGGAATTTATTAATTGTACTTTTCAAAGCCATCATTCTAAACTACTTCCCACCCAAGTAACACAGAGAATAGAAAAAGCGTGAACAACTAGGCACTCTGTTCTTGACCCACCGCCACCACAACCCCACCCCCCTCCCCCTCACCATTACACCGACAGATGTACAGGGCCTTGCACAGACGTCTTAGGTTTCTGAATCTTGATTGCTTTTCAAAAGAGTTGATAGTTGATATTTATATCACAGACCCTGAAGTAAAGATAATAGGGCTAACAGTGCATTATTTTTAAGGGAAAATGTCAAGAACAAAAAAAATGAAAATGTCAAAAGATATACTGTGTTACTTAAAGACTATTCTGTTGGTAGAACTGGCTAGGTGATTTACAAAAGGCCTTTACTGGACAGTCTTTGGATTACAATGTAGATGAAAAATAAATGGGAATCCATTTCCTGTTTATTCTCTCTAGACATTTGACAGATGGAGGAAAAAATGAGAAGAAACAATTATAGCCTACAAGATTGTAGGCTTCTTTTCCCGTTTTCCAGATTGTGAAAAATAATTTTTGAGGGGAATGTTTTCAAAGGCCCTACTTTGTCTCTACTTTTGTATACTATTAATAACACTAGCTGACTGTCATCCCTGGTCACATCTGCTTAAAGATAGGGCAGCGTGAGAGTGTGTGAACTTGACATTCAACTGGAGTATAGCTTTTAAAAAGTGGCCCTTTATATAATTAGATTATAATTGTGTAATCATTCTAGCAAGAATGAAGGCATTTTAAAGATTCATTCATGGCCTTCCCTTTGGCTAGCAAACTGTTAGAACATGGACCTGAGAAATTGAAACTTCTCCAGAGTCTTATGCTAGGAAAGGAAAAGGCTGGAGCCTTTGTGCCAGAGATGATTTCATGCAGATTTGACAATTTTGTCAGACCACCTTGCAAGGAAGAATGTAGCAGAGATGATAGGCAGGACACACCGTGGCCAGGGGTGCTTGGTTATACACACTTGCTGTCCTCTGTTTAAACCTGAACCTCATGCCAGAACCATGAAGAAGGAAAGACTTGAGGGGGAGGGATGTCACGGACCCTCTCTGTTCCCTTTCCAGGGTGACCACACTGAATAAATCCTTGTCAGCTTTCATTATTACTTACCTGTTTGATTGTTCTTTTGTGAGTGGGTGGGTGGCTTAAGCCCAGTCATCAGGACTACTGGGGCCTAGTCTCTTGCCCTAACAACTTGGAAATAACACATATAGATCTCTTTGGGGAAGCTCAGATTAGATTAGGGTCTCTGGCAACTCCTGCAGAAGTGCATTATTTAGCCACCTTATTAGCATTTTTATTGCATGAATATTCAAGTGTCCATTGTTTATGAACCATTCACAAAGTGCCCATGTACAAAAATGAATGGCAAGGGCATCTCTTCCTATAATGGAAGAGCTTTCAGTGGGTAAAAAATAATGAACAAGTAGAATACTCAGAGAAATGTAGAGAAAAAAGTTCTCTGCTGTCAAGAAGCCATAGCCTAGCATACTTCTGAAGTTCCAGTAGAGAAGCATGTTTATTTTATGATGGTATAATGCATGTTTACTAAGAAAACTCATTAAGATGAAGAGGTACAAAAGACCTAAAGCTAGGAGACCTCCTCCAGGTTCCTATTTCTTGGACTTGATGAGCAATTAAATCTTCTCTTGCATCCTTAGTCATCATTCTATTCTAAGCAGGCCAATCTCACGGTCAAAGTATAAGTAAATGTGCTTACACAGAGAGCCTGGTTGTTCTTTGTAGTATGCTAATCCCTGCTCTATCCCCTCACTAAGCAGGCCCAGGTTGGAGGACAGCCTGGACCACCTCGTGAGACTGTATCTGAAATGCAGACCAGGACATGCAACTTTTCCTATGACTGTGCATTCCTCAGTGTTGTGACATTATAGCAATGTAAGTATTTATCTCATAGATTCTTGAGAATGTCAAGAAATAAAGCACTGCTCATTTGAGATAATAGCATAATTTAATTCTTCTACATGTAATTAGCTGTATAGTTAATTATAATTTTATGTACAAAAACGTGAGAAATGATGTCCAAGTTACTTGAATTCTCCAAAACTGGTTTTTTCCCCAAGATGTGCTTTCACAAAGACCCGGAGAAGCAGCCACGTGTGAGTCCTGGCGGCGGCTTCCTGGGGAGTCAGTTAGGATTTACTCTCACGCTGCTGCAAACACACACTCTGCTCCCATTCTGGAAGAACCACACTTTCTTTGACAGTGATCTACTGCAGCTTCCTTATTTCAAAAACCGACACCTTCATTTCTAATTTTATGCTCTGATACTTTATGAAATAGTTCCATTCCGGCCGTGTAAATTAAACTGGGTTCTGCCATTTTTTTCTGTCTGGATCACCGATGGGAGATATTTAAACTGAGGGCCTAGACTCCCTAGTTCTTATCAGCAAGTGGAAGGCTTTAAGTTTGAGTTTTGCTTCTAGTTCTAATTGTCAGTCTTTTATAATATGAGAACAAGTGACCAAAGGAAACCAATTTCTGTGTTTTGCGATTTCTCCATTTCAGCGTTTGGTGGTTGCTTTTACATAGCTTTCATTCCACCCCACCAGTTTCACTGACACCAGTGGTCATGTTGAATGAGTCTCATGGAATCGACTGTATGGGGCACTTGCTGACTTATTTATAACTCTATTTCAGAGAAAACAGATTGTTGCATTATTGGGCATCTTTGAATAAGCTGGCTTCTCTGATTTCACTACAAGAACAACAGGGACTGAGTAAACAGCCTGTTTCAAAGGGTTTGTGTGTTCTCACTGGCTGCTGTTAAAACAAGAGGAAAACGTGTCACCCGCGGATCACCGGCCTAGCCTTGTTCAGCTTTGTCTCCAGGTCTCTGTTGCAAAGCTTGCTTCCATAATTCAATTATTGTATGCTTGCTTTATGTTTTAGCTACAGCAAAATGCACATAACATAAAACTTACAGACTTTCCCAGTTGTAAATGTACAGTTCGGGACTGTTAAGCACATTCATATGGCTGTGCAAAACACCCCTAGAACCCTTTTCTTTCTGAAACACCAAAGGCCTGTTCACCTGAAGCAGCAGCCTTTCACTCCCTCCCTGTCTCACACTCAGGAAACACACTGTGCTTTTGATGCCTATAAATTTGACCACGTAGTTTCCTCACATGCCGTGATTTGACTCACCCTAGTGCTTTTGGTACAGAACCCAATCTCCAACGCCATGTTGTTGTGGTGAGGGACCTTTACATTTTTCTATTGCACAGACTGCTTTTATAAAGAGACTAATGTCCTTGTCATAGAGTAGTCGTGGGTCTGAAGAGATGGTTCAGCAGTTAAGAGCACGTCTGCTTTCACAGGGAATTTAGTTTCCAGCACCCAAGTCAGGCAGTTCATGCCATTTGTACCTCCAGTTCCCTTTTCTGATATGTGGAGGCATCTGCAGTCTGCACTTATGTGGTGAACACACTTATTCTCACCATACACATACACACATACATATACACACACATGCACATACACACACATACATACACACACACATATACACACAGGCACAAACACATACACATACACACACAAACACACACATATACACACACACAGGCACAAACACACACACACAAACACACACACACACACACACACACAC
>CABHPH010117332.1:0-15952 GCA_902168325.1 Peromyscus nudipes | reverse complement strand
CTCTGCCTCCCGAGTGCTGGGATTAAAGGCGTGCGCCACCACCGCCCGGCTTAAATTTCACTTTTTAATCATGCTCATTCCTTGCACTTTTCATATCTCTGCACATGTGTAAACCCATGTCTTCATGTGTTTTGTGGTTACTTAGAAGTTGCAAGTGAAGTATAGTATGCTCTGCATTTTTTTGTTTTTGTTTTCTTTTTTGAGATGGTCTCATATCCCAGCCTGGCCCTAACTCACTATATAGTCAAGATTGACCTTGAATTTTGAATTTCTAATCCTGCTTTCTTCTTCCAAGTGCTAGGATTACAAGCATGTGCCACCATGCCTAGTGTATGTGTGCTGGGGATTAGAATCAAGGCTTCGTACATGCTAGGCAAGCACTTTACCAACTGAGTTATATCCTCAGTCTTAAGTGCCTTTTTTTTTGAAAGACTTTTAAAAAAAGAAAAAACCTTGGGCTGGAGAGATGGTTCAGCAGTTAGTAACACTGGCTTCACTTCCAGAGGACTGGGGTTCAATTCCCAGCACCCACATGCTGTCTGTCTGTGAAACTGTCTGTATGTCCAGTTTCAGTGGATCAGACAGTTATACAGAAATACGTGCAGGCCAAACACCAATGCACATAAAATAAAATCATTTAAAAAAATACCTTTAGGGCTAGTGATATAGCTCAACAGGTAAAGATGCCTGATGATCTAAGTTCCATCCCAGCGACCCACATAATGGAAAAGAAAAGCACTATTTTGACTCCCAAAAATTGACCTCTGACCTCTACATGTGCATTTTGGCATGCTACCTCCATCCCCCAATAAATGTAATTTAAAAATTCTTAAAAGATACCTTTAGCTTGGTATCATGGCCTTTAATCCCAGCACTCTGGAGGCAGAGGCAGTTGGATTTCTCTTAGTTTGAGGCCAGCCTAGTCTACATAGCTGGTCTAGACCAGCCAGGGTTACATAGTAAGACCCTGTCTCAAAATAAACAAAAAATGCCTTCTACATTTGAGGAGTTATTACAGATCATTAGTATGAAAAATGATTTAAAGATTTAAAAAATTAATTCAAGGCTATTAGATGGCTTAGTGGTAAAGGCAGTCGTTGCCAGGCTTGTTGACCTGAGTTCACTCCCGAGGGATCAAAACATGGTAGAAGGAGAGAACCAACTTCCAAGTTGTCCTCCGATCTCCACATGCACACTGTGCTGTGTGTGCACATACATACAAACAAATGTTTTTTAAAAGGGGGTGGGGTGGGGTAATTCAAATATATAGAAATTAAAAAAAAAAAATCCAAAAAGCAGATGGAAGTGTTCAGCTTTACTGATTGTAAGAGACATCACAGACTGAAAACAGTAATATGTTATCCTCACTTAATTAAATCATTTATTATTATTGTTTTTGCTTATTTGGTTTGGTTTGTTGATTTGATTTGTTTTGAGACAGGGTCTCTCTGCATAGCCCTGACTGTCCTGAAACTCATTATGTAGACCAGGCTGGCCTTGAACTCAAAGAGATCCACCTGCCTCTGCTTTCCAAAGTGCTGGGATTAAAGGTTTGTGCCACTATACTTGGCCCATGAAATCAGTCTTGATTGGCTGTGAAGAATCCTGCTTGTGCAGGAGTGACCTGTAAATGAGGGCCAGGAATATGTTTAGATAGGTCAGAAATGTCTCAGTGGGTAGCTGGGGAGATGAGATTATATGCTTCGTATCTCAGGAGTACAAAAACCAGCTCAGAGGGCCAACAACATGGATTTCAAATGTTTTTTTTTGTTTGTTTGTTTGGTTTTTGGACTTTTGAGCCAGTGTCTCATGTTGTCCAGACTGGCCTTGAACTTAGGAACTTCATGCCTCTACCTCCTAGATGTTAGGATCACAGGTGAATACTGTCATACCCACCTGAGATCTTTTTCTGATTAAATTTTATTTATTTATTTACTGTGTATGTGTGTGTGCATCCACACCACAATGCACATATAGAGGTTAGAGGACAATTTTGTGGAGTCTGTTCTGCCCTTCCACTTTCACATGGGTACCAGGGTTGGGTAGCAAGGAGTTGTACCAGCTAAGTCATCATACAGATTCCAAATCTCTTTTGAAAAAAGTGAAATGGGTTCGGTTTATAGTTCAAAATGTAGAGTGCATATTTAACAAATGTGAGGACTTTCATTCAATCCTCTGCACCAAGAAAAAAGAGTGAAAGGAAGAAAGATATTGATATAAAAACTGAATGGAGCTCTGGATGTAGTTTGGTGATAGAGTGTTTACTTGGCATTGTTAAGTCCCAGTCCTTTGGAAGAGCAGTGTTCTTAACTGCTGTTCCATCTCTCCAGCCTTAGTGGGTTGTTTTTTTGTTTTTGTTTTTTGCTTTTTTTAGTTAAGCAGTCTCTCTGTTTAACCCCAACTGTCCTGGATCTTGCTGTAGACCAGGCTAGCCTCAGACTCACAGCAGTTTTCCTTCCTCTGCTATCTAAGTGCTGGGATTACAGGTGTATGTCCCCATGCCCAGATTTTATCCTTCCTTTGCTATTGAGTATCCTCACACACAAAAAAACCTAAGTTGGAAGGTCTTTCATGGATAGGGATTTTCCATAATGAACTGGTCAGCTCAAGAGAAAAAGGTTAAGTTGAGGCAGGGCTAGTATCCTTCATAACTAGTCACAGTTGTGAGACTTATCTTCAGGTTACCAGGAGTGTTGTCTAGAGCTTGGGCCTGTTACTCTGGACTAAGTGTTTGTTGTTGTTGACAGATAAAAAGAGGGAAAAGTTTCTTTTAGCTTCAGATAACAGAGGTTTCAGTTCACTGTAGTTTGTGCAGAACATGATAGCAGGATTATGTGGAAAATGAGATTGTTTACTTCATGATGAACAGGGACCAGGACCTCAAGTTTCCATAAATTTCCCCAAAAGCTAGGGGCCAGTCATTCAACACATGGCTGTATAGGTGACACTCATATTGGAATGTAGAATCTGGTGAAAGGAAATGTGTGGCAGGGCACAGACATAGCAGAAGAACCTAGAATGGTGTGGTATTCCCCTCTTTGATGAGGTCCATTTGGAAAGATAAGAGTTATTTATTCTGACCTTGATGAGCCTGTTCTTTTTCTAGGCCAGAGGAAACTAACATTTTTATTTTCTGTTTCTTATACAGGTACTGAAACCAAGAACCTACAGTTACTGGTTCCTAAAACAGAGATATGTGATGAAGCAGAAGAGCACCCCATGATTTTAGGAAGAATCCAGAAAGGTGACCTTCAAGGACCTGAGCTAGGAGAATCTTATGAAAAGGGAAATGTGTTAAAAAGGCAGAAAATAAAGAGGGAAAAAAGAGATATAAGAAAAGTAACTATGAAAGACTGTCCAGTGTCTGAAAGCTTCAGAGAAGATGAAGACCAGAAATCTAGGAAGTCTAAGCGGAAATATAGCCTTAGTTCTGGTCCAGCTGAAAATCAGAAAATACAGCCGGGGCAAAAGCCTTTTACATGTAGTGAGTGTGGGAAAGGCTTTAGTCAGAGTGCAAACCTTGTTGTGCATCAACGAATTCACACTGGGGAGAAACCCTTTGAGTGTCATGAGTGTGGGAAGGCCTTCATTCAGAGTGCAAACCTTGTTGTGCATCAGAGGATCCACACTGGACAAAAACCCTATGTTTGTGCAAAATGTGGGAAGGCTTTCACTCAGAGTTCAAATCTGACTGTACATCAGAAAATTCACTCCTTAGAAAAAACCTTTAAGTGTGGTGAATGTGAGAAAGCCTTCAGTTATAGTTCACAACTTGCTCGGCACCAGAAAGTCCATATAACTGAAAAATGCTATGAATGCAATGAATGTGGAAAAACATTTACTAGAAGCTCTAACCTCATTGTCCATCAGAGGATCCACACTGGGGAGAAGCCTTTCGCCTGTAATGATTGTGGCAAAGCCTTTACCCAGAGTGCAAATCTTATTGTGCATCAGCGAAGCCATACTGGTGAGAAGCCATATGAGTGTAAAGACTGTGGGAAAGCCTTTAGTTGTTTTTCTCACCTTATTGTGCATCAGAGAATTCACACTGCAGAAAAACCTTATGACTGCAGTGAATGTGGAAAAGCCTTCAGTCAACTCTCTTGCCTTATTGTCCACCAGAGAATTCACAGTGGAGATCTCCCTTATGTGTGTAATGAGTGTGGGAAGGCCTTCACTTGTAGCTCATACCTACTCATTCATCAAAGAATCCATAATGGGGAAAAACCTTATACATGTAACGAATGTGGTAAGGCCTTCAGACAGAGGTCGAGCCTCACTGTCCACCAGCGAACCCACACGGGGGAGAAGCCCTATGAATGTGCAAAGTGTGGTGCGGCTTTCATTTCTAACTCACACCTCATGCGACACCATAGAACCCATCTTGTTGAGTAGCAAGGAAGAGGATATTTCCCTGCTGTTGGTCATAGCCTACTGCTCCCAATAGTAGGCACCTCTGTTCTGCTTTATTCTCCCTTTGGTAAAACAAAGCCTATACCCTTTAAAGTTACTTTTCTGGAAGGGAAAGTAACACAAGCATTTCAGAGGCTAATTTAAAGAAAATAAAACTTAAACATCTAAAAGCCAAGAACTTTGTTTTAACTGTAGCCTAAGCAGTCATATTTTCTGAAATGGAATGGGGCTCTTTTTTTTTTTTTTTTCCTATTCATATATTCACTGGTCCCAATCCAGCTAAGCTTCTGAGATCAGATGAAATCATGCACTGTGGGTGGCGTGGGAGCAGATGGATTGTGGCTTTTATAGGAATGGGTCCTGATGAATATATATGTAATGAGCTTATTTGGGGAAAAGTTTTTGTTCAGTACTCCTTTTTTAAAATTATGAACTAATTGAGCAATAAGTGTTGTCCTGGCTGTATTCTGGAGCTTTTAACTTCATGTCTGTCTAGTATTCTGAATGAAGCAATAACTAGTTAAGTAATCGCCTGACCTAGCATTCACCAACTCAGCTGTAAACATTCCAGAAGCTTTCCCATCACCAAAGTCTTAAAAAAAAAAAAAAAAAAAAAAAAAAGAAAAGAAAAAGAAAACCAAGCCTTTAACAAGGTGGTGCTTTGAAGTGACAGGAAGTAGAAAACAGCCTTTTCCCTTATTGTCTGTACCTCCCAAACCTTGACATTGCAAAGTTCTAGGACCTCTGACATGTCTGTTCTGAGTATTCCCTTATCTAAACGGCCAGGTGGTTAGGGACTGATGGAGACACCAAATTCCAGCTACTTTGATTTACTAAGATTGAAAACTGTCAGTAAACAGCTCCGCTCCCTAAATTCCTATAATATTTCTTTGGGTAAGGTGCTACTAACATTCCCCAGTAAGGAGACATGCCCAGGTTGTCTCTGATATCATTCTCCCTATGCCTAGCAAGTTTCAGTGGGTTTCATTCTCACATTCTGGATGGCATTTAGAAAAAGTAGTAGAAAAATTCTAGTTCTGAGAACAAAACAATGAGGGAGGAGGCACAATGTGATTACTATGATTTTAATTTGGTTTTTGAGGATTTCAAAGGTTATTAGGATGTGAGGACTTAGAATGAAGAAACTGGCTAAGATAAAAAAAAATTTTTTTTGAGCTGAGGATCGAACCCAGGGCCTTGTGCTTGATAGGCAAGTGCTCTACCACTGAGCTAAATCCCCAACCCTAGATAAAATTTTTATTACTACAAAAAACCAAAAAAATTTTTTATTACTATTGAGCCTTGATCCCTGGGAATATGATTTATAAAAGTATGCAGCAAGTAGTTTCTGTAATATTGCCTTGTATTTAGATTGGTCTTTGTTGTGTACCTGCCTGTGTAGGAACATGGTACCTGGCAGTTCTCTCTTGCCTTCTCATAGATTTTTACAACACTGAAAAGGGATTTATCATGTACTTGAGAGATCTGTCTAATGCAAGGCCAAAAAACAAAAGACAGCCTGTTCCAATCCAGGATCAGTGCTTGCATAGCCAGATACTATTCCTGTTGGACTTAAGGATGATCCTAAGGATGTGGACGTGGAAGCTTTAGGTGATAAGACATTGTGGCATGCCTTAGGGATCTGACTGAAATTTGGGCAGTCTCACTTTTGAGACTGTCCACTATGTTCTGATGTCTCTGAGCATGCATTCAAGAGCATCTGTTGCTAATTCTCAGCTTGGTGGTAAGTACTATGCAACTCCTATGCAAAAGTCTAGACACTTTATATAAGATTAATCACATAAGGTCTTCTAGCTTAAAGGTCAATTTCACATGAAGTAAGCTTACTATTTCCTCAATTTTTTAGTTTTCTTAGCAGTCTTTGTTAAAGTATATGTAACTTTGTTTCCTGGTTTCACACTATTCATAGAGACACCACAAGAATTCAAAAATAGAAATCAAGAATGCTCAGGCCATTTGGTGGCACATTCATTAAATTCCAGCACTCAGGAGGCGGAGGCAGGTGGATCTCTTGAGTTCAAGACCACCCTTATCTACAGAGTGAGTTCCAGGACAGCCAGGATTGCACAGGAAACCCTGTTTCAGGAAAAACAAACAACAACAAAAACCTCATGCTCTCACTGACTGTAACAGGAGCGGAGAAACAAACGAAAGTGAAACACCATATGGTTCTGCTGAGATCAGATAGCTCAGTGTTAGAAGAGCAAGTCTGAGGGGTTAAGCTAGTGCTCTGAACTTGATCCACTAAGAGACCAAAAGTATACTTACATGAGCTGGAAATATAGCTCATTGATGGAGTACTTGTCTAGCATGTGTAAGACCTTGGTTTTGATCCCCGGGACTGAAAAAAACAAAGTGCTTTCCTGAAATGAGATAGCAGCTGGGATTTATAATTATTAAGACTTAATGGCTTGACTTCATAACATACACTAATCTTCAAAACTAAATTTTTGTTATACAGACTTGTATTGTGACTATACAAATTCACATGTTAAGAAAAGCTACACAGATGATTCTAAGTACCTAACCTTGATGTAAAGCCAAGGTTCCCTAACTTTGGGTTATGATAATATAGGTCACTTTTAAATTTTCTATTCCCAGAACTTAGAATTTTTTTTTTATACTCTGGAAGAAATTAAAATGTGCAGAGTTATAAGATTGCAGTCAAATAAAGCCTGTGTGACAAAAATGGGTGTAATTAAAGGTGAGAGAGGACAAATTCCCTTGTAAAGGTCTGTGTGCAGTGCTCAGCAAAATGGACATTTCATTGGCTGTACTAGATGCCCTTCTGGGTCTGCCAATCATTTCCTTAGGCTTTTAGATTCTGTGACCCAATACACTTTGCCAAGTTTTACATAACATTTTTTATGTTTGTAGTGTGATGTGCGATCGTAATTAGTCTTAACAATAAGAACCCAGAGTCAGATATTAGGGTGAAAACTGAAAGATCACAGAAGCAGAGCAGCAGCCACCAGAGAGTTCTCACCTCTAAGAATCCTCAGACTGAATGGGCACCGAGATCCTGTCTCCACCTCCCTAGTGCTGGGATCAAAGGCATGATCCTGCCTGGTGCTGAGATTAAAGGTGTGAGCCTCCCAAATGCTGGGGGCTCTGTTTCTCTTTTAGACTGGTTTAATCTTGTGTAGCCCAGGGTGGCCTTGAACTCCTGATCTTCCTGCTTCCTCCTCCCAAGTGCTGGGATTAAAGGTGTGTGCCACCACTGCTCGTGGCCTCTATGGTTAATTAGTGGCTAGCTCCACCCTCTGATCTTCAGGCAAGCTTTATTTGTCAGAACACAAACAAAATATACAACAGTAGTGTGACTTTCTATATTTGTGCTTTTATCTCCAGATTTGAGTTTTCCAGAAACTCCAGGTTCAGGACCTTTGATCCTGGCCAAATCACACCAGCTAGTGAATTCCTGTACTGATGTATCTGCTCACTACCCAGCTAAAAACAACTCTTCCCAATTCAGTTACAGCCCTCAAGTCATATTCTGTTTCCCTTACAGTTTTTATTTTATTTATTTATTTTTTTGGTTTTTTGAGATAGGGTTTCTCTGTGTAGCTTTGCGCCCTTCATGGAACTCGCTTTGGAGACCAGGCTGCCCTCGAACTCACAGAGATCCGCCTGCCTCTGCCTCCTGAGTGCTGGGATTAAAGGCGTGCGCCACCGCCACCTGGCATATATATATATATATATATATTAATAGTTAGGTTTACAGAGTCTCTCAGGAGTCTTTCCCAGATACATGACGTTTAGATCTTGCTTCTCTTGATTGCCGCCCTCACCAAATGGTGCCATTTTATCTACTACTGAGATACTATTTGGTTAGTCATTGTCCCAGCTCTGATTCTGTAAGTGGTCTAAAAATATTGCTATTGCTGGGTGGGAGGGAGGATTCAGGACATAATGAGTTACAATTGTCTTTATGAGGTAAACAATCTTCTAGGCTTTACTATTCCTAAAATCTAAAGATTGGAACAATTAGCCTCTGCTTTCAGCATTCCTTAAATCATTAATAGATGTTTAAAAAGAAAGATTTCACGTTTTGTCAAAGTAATTGCTTATATTTTCTGCTAAGTATATTGGGCTTTTAATTAAGAAACCTGGCTTAGGCTAGGCACAGTACTGCACAACTTTAATCCAAGCACTGGGGAGGTAGAGGCAGGTGGACCAAGGCCAGTCTGGTCTACATAGTTCCAAGAGAGCCAGAAATACATAGTGAGATCCTGTCTTGAAAAAACAAAAACAAAAAACCCAAAATTCAAGAAACCCGACTTAAAGTTTATTTAAAAATGGATCTATATGAAGCTTTAATCCAAGTGTTATACAACAGCTGCATTTCAAAGCACAGTTTGTTGTTCAGTACATTTATAACTGACCTCCTGGGTGTTATTATAATAATCATACTTGAAGGTCTATACTGGTGTGGACAAGTGGTCAGAATATCAATATTTGGCCACTATCCCCAGGTCAGCTGAGTCCCAGGGACTCTGGACACCCTCAAAAGGTCCTACAGCTGTAAGTCACCTGTCTTCTTGGTCAGGAGTCATGGTTGGAGTCTAACCAGTGTACATTCTGCAAAGACGAGAGTGAATACAGAAGGAAATGCCCTCAGTGTTTCTAAGTGATGTCACATGGTCAGTAAAGACCATAACATCCCAGCAGATGGCACAACTGATAAAACGCTAAAGGAGCAGGATCTCTCCAAGTCTGCAGTAATCAGAGGACTGTATCTAAAACTGGCCTTAACAGCAGCAAACAATGGTTAATTCTGACCACCTACCTACACAGTCTTAAACACCTAGTAAGAAAGAACAAGGGAATCTGTGGCTGATATCAGAGAGACACTGTCAGCAACTTTGACTGTAATGTTCTTTGTGAATAAACATAAACAAAATAAAGAAAAAAAATGATTATGAAAAAAAAAAAAAGAAAGCACAACCAAATTGAAAAATAACAAAACTCTAAACTTGAAAAGGTACAAGCAGTGAGTCTGGCTTTACAGGTCTTTGTATGGGTTACTAACACACCAGAAAGAGTACTCAGAGTTTCACTGGTTGTTACCAGATTAAAAGTCCACCCAATGCCCTTCCTAATTGTAAACAAAATGATGTTTGGATAGTCTTGATAATTTTAATTTCTTTGCTTTACAAGATCTCAAAATCAGACGGAGACTGTTGGCAAATACCACCATCATTATTTTTGTTAGAATATACTGTACATATGTTTCTACTCTTGCTTAAGGGAGTATACTTATGCTGCTCATTTAACAATGTAATGTAAATTTCTAGTCCTTGAAAGTTTTTATTACAAACTAATTAGGATAATAAAGAAATGCAGGTTAGTAGTTAGTCACCTATAACAGTCAAACATGTAGTCATGTTAGGTATGTTTTCAAGGTCAAACATATATTTTAGATAGACAGGTGGACCTCAAACACTTCAGAGATCTACAGAATATGGCATTTAAGATGCTTTAATAACATAAGGCTTTTCATGACAGTGAGACACATCTGCTTCTGGCAGCACCAATCTACTTCAGAGAAGATCATGGACATCAAAGAATCTCCATATGGAGTTTGCTTTCTTTGTGGCAAAAGTTAGCCACTGGGCAAGAAACTGCCCTTGCCTCAACTGCTGACACTATGCTGTCCAAATTGGACAAGCAGGACACAAGGAAAAGGCTTCTACTGAACTGTGCCAAGACAAGGTAGGACAGTCCTTCAAAATTCCTGCTTCACAGAAAAGTCTGTCAGACATTCTAGGCCTGTAGGTCAAAGATGGATGCCCTAACATTACAGAGGAACCGTGGGTAACTATCCAGGTAGCCCTCTGTTTCTGTCATTTCTATAGTTTTAGAAGTTGTTGGCTCTGCACTTCCTGTTTACTCAAGTAATAGTTTATCTTTCTTGGGTCTCTGATGGAGACTGAAGATAGATAGTTATAGTTTTACAGTTCTTCTTGTTACCAAATTCAGAAAAGAAATTTATATAAGCGATATAAAATGTATAAGGTTGAGAGACATAAAAGCTTAAATTGTTTATCTAAGAAAATGTTTTGAGGTCCAAAAAAAAAAATTAGTTTTGGTTGGTAATACAAGTTAGGATAGAAAGTGAATTAGGCACAAAACTTTAGACTCACCAAGATAGGATTTAGATAATACCTGATAATTGTTCTTATCATATACATTTTACTTATATGTTAGAGTTAAAACCTTTCCTTTTTATTTAGATGAAAAAGGGGAAATGTGGAATAATCTTTTTCTACACTGAGGATGTGTTACTTAGATTGGTTTAATAAAAAAAGCTGAACAGCTAATAGCTAGGCAGATTTTCGGGGCAGAGCAGATGCTGGGAAGAAGGGTGGAGTCATAAGGAGACACAGCAGAAGCATGACATGTAGGAGATGAGGTAACAAGCCATCATCCATGTGGCAGCATATAAATTAATAGAAATGGGTTAATTTAAGTTATAAGAGCTAGTTAGAAACAAGCCTAAGCTATCAGCCATTCAGCTTTTTATTAAACTAATCTGAGTGACATATCTTCACAGTGTACAAAAAGATTATTCCACAACACTTTAACATCAAGATTTCCACCCTCACATTTGGAAGTGAGTTTTATGTGTTCGTTTGCTTGTTTGTTTTGAGATGGAATACTCCTGTGTAGATCAGGGTGATCTGATAATCCCTATGTAGTCAAGGCTAGCCTTCAACTGTGATAAATCTCCATGCTCAGCTACTGGAGTCCTTGGCTTTTAGGCATGCATCATCACATCCAGCTAAGAATGAGAATTTACAGTTTGACCTTTCCTTCCTATAATAAGGCAGAGCCCTTGACCAGGGCAATGCCCATCTTAGTTGTGTTCAATTTTTTTTGGTGTCCCACTCTACCATTAATTTTCTACCACACTGAAAGAAATTCACCCGAGCTTGGCATGGTTGTACACACCTTTAATCCCAGCATTTAGGATTTACAGATCTCTGAGCTTGAGGTCAGCCTAGTTTACAAGGTGAGTTCCAGGACAGCCAGGGCTACACAGAAAAACCCAGTCTTGAAAAACTGCCACCTCCCTGCCCCCCCCCCCCCCCAAAAAAAGGTCGTCCCAAAATGCAGACTATTATTGCCTTTAGTAGCACATCTTTATATGGGAAGGCATGCTGCACCATTTCTGGAGCTGGGACATCAACACAAACCCTGAACCTTCCACTCCACTGGAGGAACCAAATAAAGCTACCTGGCTCCCTAGAATGGTGTGGGAAGTGGTTCTTAGTCTCAGAGTCATGATATGGCAGCACTAACTGTTGTTTCTTAGATCTAATCCAGTTCCCATGTTGGTGACCTCAAGCTCCATCACTTGGGCTTGAAGAAAGCAGAGGAGGCCCAAGAAAAGCTCCAGCTTTTCTGAGGTTAGCTGCACTCACCCACATACATAATTTAAAATAAAATACATCGTTAAAAAATGGTTCTAGCCAGGATTGGTGATACATGCCTTTAATCTCAGCACTCCAGGGGCAGAGGCACATGGGTCTCTTGAGTTCAAGGCTATATTGATCTACAGAGTGAGTTCTAGGCCAGTCAGTGATATATAGTGAGACCCTGTTACCATATAACAAAACAGGTTTTAAATAAATTATATGAAAAACAGTGGAGTTGTTTGTTACATGAAAAGACAATTTTTTTTAAAGGGTAGAATTATGCTGTGGTATTAAATTTTTTTCTGTTTTCTTGACTGTTTAAGAATAAATTAGCCTGGTGACAGCAGCACACGCCTTTAATCTCAGCACTTGGGAGGCAGAGGCAGGCAGATCTTTTGAGTTCTAAGTCAGCCTGATCTACAGAGTGACAACTAGCGCCACACAGAGAAACCCTGTCTCAAAACAAAACAAAACAAAGAATAAATTAAAGTTCCACAGAAAGCTTATTTTCAAAACGCTAAATTTTGAAACAATCACTGACTCCTGTTTCTGAACACCTTTAAATAGTATGAGTTGCAGTTTGTAGGTTTCCTTGTATGAATATGGAAGACTTCGTGAATTTCCATGCCATTGTTGCACAGGGCCATACAAATCTCTGTATCGTTTCCTAGAAAGCACTTACTTTCTTTTTTGAGACAGTCTCTCACTATGTGTTGAAATTCCTCACACCTCTGTCTGTTTTCCACGTGCTGGGGTTATAGGTTATTACACCTGGCTTGGGAAGCTATTTTCAACCAGGCACATAGCCATGCCTTCATCCAAACTAAGGTTTTACTAATGAGGAAGATACACAAAAGGCTCATATATTTGAGTACTCGAAAGTACTCAAACAGAAAGTAGAACTGTTTGAAGAAATTACAAGGATTAGGAGATAGGACTTTATTGGAGGAAGTGTGTCATTGGGGGTGGGTTTTGAGGTTTCAAAAGCCAATGCCAGTGGGCGGTGGTGTCACACATCTTTAATCCCAGTACTTAGGAGGCAGAGGCAGGCAGAGTCAGCCTGGTCTACAAAGTGAATTCCCGCATAGCCAGAGCTACTCAGAGAAGCCCTGTCTCAAAAAAAAAAAAAAAAAAACCAAAAAACAAACAAACAAACAAAAAACCCCAAACAAACCCATGCCAGACCCAGTCTGTCTCTCAATGTCCTGTCCTGTTTCCCCATTCCCCCACCTCATTGTGGATCGGGATGTAACTCTCAGGTACTTCTCCAGCACCTTGCCTGTCTTGCCACCATGCTTCCTTGCCATGATGCCAATGGACTAAGCTGAAACTGCAAGCAAGCCCCCAATTAAATGCTTTTTTTTTTTTTTTTAATAAGAGTTGTCTTGGTCATGGTGTCTCTTTACATCAACAGAACAGTGATTAAGACAGGTCTATTTATTATAAAATTCTCTGAGAGCTATTAATGTTAGATTTTTGAAATATACAACTTTAGAAAATTATAACAATGCAATTCTAAGTATGAAGCAGGACAAAGAATATATATAACAATCTCAGTTTTGTTTAAAAATATAATTTACATATATACATACCCACAGGTAGGAGGTAATAAAATGTTAACAGTAGTGAATGTCTAGCATTTCCAGTCAAAGAGGCATTACTGGATGGGTTTTATTTCATGAATTTGTTTCCTGTGTTTTTGAAGTTTTCTGTAATGAACCTGTAGTACTAGGGAAAATTGTCACTTTAAGATATAGGAAAGTTAATGTTTTAAAAAATACCTCATTGCTTTCAAAGGAAACCAAGTCCACAATGTTTATACTTACTCATTTTCATCTTCATTGTCAAAAGAAAGGAGACTACTGTTTCTTATTTGTTTTTGTGAGTTCTTTCTAACTGAATTCTGCTTATTTATATCATCTTCATTTGTTTTCTTTTTTTTGGAGCTTGCTGTTAAACCCGAACACTTTTCATCTGAGGAACGCTTAACAGGTTTTCGATACATGATTCTTCCATCAGTTGGAGGTGGTTCTTCATCTGTGACAAAAAAAGAAAAGCTGAAGAAGTTTCTTCTCTATTTTGCTGTTAACAAAGAGTCATTTGGCAAGAAAATCATTCACTATACTTAAGGATGTCCTTGAATAAATTCAGTCTGCTCTATTGCTTCTAGTTATACCCTACCCGACACATGCAATCACTCAATAAAAACTCACTAAAGTGTCCCATAATATTATTAGTACCTAACTGATTACAGTGAAGATGGAGAAGGTGATGGCCTGAACTTAGGGCCTTGTATGCTAAGAAGGTGCTCTACCACCAAGCTGTGTTTCCCATTCATCAGGTTGTATTTTGAAATGTGTTTGGAACCACAATATTTCTCCCTAAAACAATGTAACAGATGTTTCGGAATAATACAAGTGCACTACATAACATACTACACTTGAGGCACTAACTGATCACACAGATCTTTGTTGATAGGTTGACCTGTTTTGTTAATAGGACACTTTAAACAGTGCACTAAGGAAGGTCCATTTATTGTCTCTCACTGATGGGTACTTGAGGCACAGAGGTCATCACTTGCTAAAGGTCACACATTTGGCACCATAGCCAATGCTTGAACCAAAGGCCACATTCTTCAAACAAATCATTCTATTCAATTAAAAAAATACTACTTTATGCCCCTTAAATTGTTAAAAAAAATAATTTTTGGACATACCTGCTTTGGCAGCCTTTATTTCTGCTTTAATTTTCATGACTTCTTCGGCTGTTAGGTCTCCCTTTTTTAAAACCACTACTTGAGGCTGCTCATCTTCTTTGTCACTGTGATCACCATCATCATCTGGGAGCTGAGGCTGGGTTTTCTACAGACAATATAATGTGTAACTAAACACAGCCACTGCCACTGTGAGCACCTCTAACTATCCATGAAATGAATATAAAATGAATTAACTCAAAGAGCTTCACTTCACCACAGCAGAAAACAGGTCTACCTGCCATTCACCCAGGGGCACTTGTCCAGTGGGATTCATTTCTATCTAGGCTACTCAGGGTAGTACCAAACTACCTTGGTTCTTTGTTTCTAGTCAACATTTTTCATTTCTCTCTTGTCTGAATTTGAAAAAAAAAAAAACAAAAACAAACAAAAAAAACACCACCAAACAACCCAACCTTGCCATCCAAGCCACCAAATTATGGAAAATAACAGGTAAAAGTTACTTTCTCCTACCTCTGCACATCTAATATCCTAACAGCTTCAGTTTAGTAGATATCTTATCAGCTACTTTTCAAAGACACAAATGATTATGTAAAAGATTTTGTACATAAACAATGCTGTACATATTGTTTAACTTATAAAATTTCTCAAACAGAAACCCTGTACTCATTGTATGCACGTAACAAATGTATTCTGTCAGCTAAATCAGATTTGTTTAAAAGCTAGGCACCATATATTTTTTAACTAGAAAAAAGTCTTTGCATAATACTTTGAATACAGAATCACCTCATTTTTGAAATTATTGCCTAATATTTAATTTTGTGCAGTCATCTTGTTATGTGGAAAACCCTGCATGACTTGACCTTAGCCCACTGCGATACTCTATCCCATATCACTTTCACACCCTCTAGACTCTTACGTTTGAGTACTTAACAGTCCATGACTATATCCACTCCTCTGCCTCCTTTGTCTTTCAAACTGTGTCTAGGAAGCCCCACTGCTCCACGCCAACTCTTATTCATGTAGCCTCCAAGACTAAAGAGCCTCTAGAAGTGCTTCTGAAGATAATCGCACGTCCTCTTGTGTGACGTGTGCACAGCTCCCAGGCAACAAGGACGACACTGTGTTCACAAACTTTACTGGACAAACTCCTTTGAGAAATACTGTTTCATCTCCCTATCCTGAGACACGCAACCTGGACAACTGCAGAGATTCTACTTCTAATCCTGGATAGTTCCCCAAAAGACTCTAGATTCGAGTCATTTAATCAAGTGGCCTCCATTTCCTTATCTGAAAAAGGGGACGACGCTGTCAATCACCTTGCTCACTTAAAGTGAGATCCGCAAGTGATAAAGAAAGGACGGGGAAGCTGTCTTAACTAGCT
>CABHPH010117331.1:0-13898 GCA_902168325.1 Peromyscus nudipes | reverse complement strand
GGCCTTCAGATCCATGGTTGAGCTAGAACTTAGTGGTCTTCATGAGCATAGATGTGTTAGCTATACCAGGACACCTTTTTCTCCCTGAGTCCTCTTTCAGGGAATGAATGCTTCTGTAATGTTCACCAACCACAATGGTAACATGGCGAGGACCACAGACCTGCTTTAGATTGGGACATGATAGCCTCTGACAGGTTGGTTTTTTGTTTTTTGTTTTTTGTTTTTTTTTTAAGCAAGTGATGAATAAGTAAGATGATTAGAGCTACATTTAAGAAAAATCACTCTGAATAGACAGCATGGACAAAAGATGAGATTAGAAGGCAGGGAGTCAAACAGTGAGTGCTGCAAGAGTCCAGGAGCTCAAGACGCAGAGCTGCAGCAAGATCTTCACAGGGTGCAGCAGAGAACCAAGAGCAGGCACTGGCCATGCTTCCCCACTGCTGCTAACGCACCCCTTTGGAAAGTCGTGGAAAATGAGCTGAGGTATGAGCCAGATGGGGCAATTACAGTAGGCACGGTCTATTTTTCTGGCTGTTAGTGATCCAAAAATCATTATGAAAGGCGTTATGGTTTGAATATTAAATGTGTCCCATAAGCTTGTGTATTAAATACTTGGCCCCCAGCTAGTGGCACTATTTTGGGTGGTTCTAGAAACTTTATGAGGTGAGGCCTAGTTGGAGGAAGTGGCTCACTGGAGGTGTGCCTTTGAAGGTTCTACTGGGCCTGGTCTTCCTTTCTGTCTGCGTTATTTCCATCATGAGGTACTTGTGCCCCATGCTCCTAACACCATGATGTTCTGTCTCACCATGAGCCAAGGACATGGGTTTGAAATCTCTGAAAGTATGAGCAAAAATAAAGAAGTTCTCCCTGTATGGTGCTTTCTCGGGTATTTTGGTCATAGCTACAGAAAAGTAACTAATACAAGAGACTGAAGAAGGCTGATTTAAGTGGACTTTTAAGGTAAAGGTTTTAGTGAAGACAAGCCTGATGATAACTATTCAGAAATTTGCAACTGGATCCTGGGACAGTGGCCGGATACACCAGTAAAAGACCTGCGTGTAAGTTTGGGTCCATGGCAGGAACAGAAATGGAGACGGACCTCTATTGATATTCTGGATGGAAGGACAGGCCTAGGGAGGAAAGGAAAATTAAAAAGTGACCAAGATCCAAATGAGGAGCTTTTGATCCAGGAAAATGGGAATAGTCTAAACTTCAAATTCTCCTCTTACAAAATGGGTGATGTAAGGAACTACCAACCGCAGAGACTAAGGAGATGACTCAGCAGTTGAGAACACTGGCTGCTCCTCCAGATGAACCTGTTCAATTCCCAGCACCCACGTGGCAGCTCACAACCATCTACAACTCCAGTTCCAGGAAATCCAGTGCCCTCTTCTGATCTCTGTGGTCACCGGGCAAATAAATGGCACATAGATCTATGTATTAATTATTTTCTACTGCTGTGATAAAACACCACAACCAAGGCAACTCATAAGAGGAAGAGCTGATTTGGCTTCTGTGGTTCCAGAGGGGAATGGAGGCCGGAGTCAAGCATGGAGGCTGCAGCTGGAAGCTCAGAGACTGCATTTTAACCACAAGCAGGAGGCAGAGAGAACAAACTCGAAATGGTACACATCTTTTGAAACCTCAAAGTCCACCCCCATTGACACACTTCCTCCAGCAAGACCATACCTCCTAAACCACAAATTCAAACATCTGAGTCTGTGGGGGACATTCTCATTCAAACCACCACAGCGCACATACAAGCAAAACACCCATACAAATAAAATAAAACAAAACTATTTTTAAATTTTAATAAAAAAAGAAACTACCAACCTTTTAAAAAGGAAGCAATTTGAACTTTATCATATGCATTACACAAACAGTTCACAGCAGGAGCCTGTTAACAGCGAATCCCTCTAGTCCAGTGAAGTTGTAAGTCTTTTTAAAATGACATCTCCAGGTCTACTGTATTAACTGAGCTAGCAGGCCTTTGTTCAGTCCACAAATATTTATTACATTCCTATGATGGTCCATGAATTATATCTTTGCCTTATGTAAAACAGACAAAAAGATCTTTAAAAATACTTCAATGGTCTCAAAAATAGAAAAACATACAAGTAAGCAAATAAATACAAGCAAGTGGCACTGTTGGTGAGGAGGAAGGATGCGGGTGTGTAGTAAAAGCCTAAGAGAAAGATAAGGCAATCCTACCTTGCAGGTGGGGACCAGGGGACACCAGGTAGGACCAGTAGGAGGAGATGTATGTTGCCTGCTCTGGGCTTGGCAAGCATTTGGCCAGGCTAATTTGCAAGCAGGACCAAGAAGAAGAAGTTGTTTCTGGGCAAATGGACCTTCATGAGGAAATGCCCTCCAAAACATAAGTGGGCCTGACCTGACAGGAACAGTATCTGCTGTTGAAAAGGAATGAAAAGAAAAAGATCATGAGGTGGGGGAGACAGCAGGCTTATTCTCAGACCTGGGAAGCATGGTGTGCCACAGTGAGGATTTTGATCCTTATTCTGATTATGATACCCATGGGAAGCCACTGGAGGGTTTCAAAGATGGGGATAACTTAGAAATGCATTTAAGAAAGAGTGTTCTAAAAGGAAAACACTGACAATAGGTAGGATTGCAGAATGGGGAAGCCAGAGAATGATGCAGGAGTCCAGGAGATCAGCACCTAAGGACAGCAGCAAGTTTAGAGGGACCAGATGAAGAGATGAGCAAGAACTTAACAGTGAGAGTGACTAAGGTAAGTCACTATTTGGGCAACGATGACAAGAGAGGAGAGAGTTTTTGAAATGACCCTTTAGTGTCTGGACAGGCCAAGTGGAAAGGTGGTGAAGTCATTCCCCAGTCTGTAAAAACTAAAGAAGTAATGGGTCGGGGGACCAAAATATGCACTACGTTCTTTGAGACCTAAGGATGAGGCCAGTGGAGAAATCCAATCAGCAAGATGTTTATATGGGAAGTTTTAGACCTGGAGATGCCCAGAACAACTAGACAAGAGGAGGGATGAAAATGGCCTTGGACATGAATGAAATTGATGATGATGATGATGATGATGATGATGATGATGATGATGAAGAGGTGTAACCAGACAAGACTTAGAGTGGAGGGATCAGGACCCCAACCCAGCCACATCATCTTTGACCTACAATGTGCCCTGCCTACAAGATGTGCTGGGGTAAAAGTGGCACAGAAATTATGGGAGTGGCCAACTAATGACCGGTCCAGCTTGAGACCCATACCATGAGAGGGAGCTCACCCCTGATGCTGCCTGGAGGGCCAGGACCTAGAGGCTGGACAGCCCAGAGACCTAGGATAGAACCAAACATGACTGGCAAAAATAAAATAAAATACTCAATGAAATGATTCCTAGTGCTATTCCCCTACACTCATAGATTGTTACCATTCTGGTTGCCATCAGAGAGGCTTCACTCAGCAACAGACAAAAACAGATGCAGAGACCCACAGCCAAACCTTAGGGTGGACCTCAGGAAATCCTGTGGAAGAGGGAAAAGGATTGTGGGAGCCAGAGAGGCCAAAGACCCCAAGAAAACCAAAGAATCAACTAACCTGGGCTTATAGGAGCTCATAGAGACTGAACTGCCAACCAGAAAGTTTGTGTGGGACTGACCTAGGCCCTCTGCACATATGTTACAGTTGTGTGGCTTGGACTTCTTGTGGGACTCCTAACAGTGGGAGCAGGGGCTGTCTCTGACTCTGTTACCTGCTTTTGGGACGCTTTCCTCCTACTGGATTGCTTAGTCCAGCCTCAATAGGAGAGGAGGTGCCTAGTCTTATTGCAACTTGATATGCCGTGGCTGGCTGACATAAATGGGAGGCCTGCCCTTTTCTGAAGAGAAAGAAGGAGGAGTAGATGGGAGGGGAGTTGGGGTGAGGGACTGGGAGGAGAGGATGGAGGGAGGGGAAACTGTGATTTTTTTTTTTAAAAGAGGAGGAGGAGAAAGAGAAGTGTGGAACCCTGTAGAATACACACCAAGACTGAGAAAGAAAAAAGATAAGGAGAGAGAATGAGAATAGAGCTGGAATATGGGACTCTGAGTTGGTCCCTCTGTCAACTGGGGTGATCCCACTGAAAGATGAAGGTGGCCTTTCATTACATTAAAGATGTAAAGTAGGATGTGAAAACTCTGATCCACTGTGGGTAGGAAACAATGAAATGCTCTAGACTGGTGAGATATCTTGTCCTATCTACAGTCAACCTTGTGTTTCACATATTCTTTTACTTCACCTACAATTATTCTATAAGTTTATGAATGTATGAAAATAAAAACAATTCAAAAATAATAAAGATGGAGCAGGAGAGAATGGTACTTGGAAAGTCAAGGAAAGTAAGGTTCTTGGGTTTTTTGTGTTTGTTTGTTTGATTGGTTGGTTGGTTGTTTTTCGTTTGGTTTGGTTTGATTTAGTTTGGTTTGGTTTGGTTTTTCGAGACAGGGTAACAGTCCTGGCTGTCCTGGAGCTCACAGAGATCCTCCTGCCTCTGTCTCCCAAGTCCTGGGATTAAAGGCAGGAAGTAAGGTTCTTAAAGAGAAAGAGCAGGTCCCAGATGAGGATGGGAGGGAATCTCCTGAGGCAGGCAAAAGAGAAATCACCTCTGAAGTCAGACCTTCTGGTTTGTTAATGTTAATGGCACTGAGGGAGGAGACAGGGAGAGGGAGAGGGAGAGGCAGAGGCGTTGGCTGAAGACACAGAGGTAAGGGCTCTCCAGAGTGGAAGGTCATTCACCCAGAAGCACAATGTGCCTTTTCCACTGCAGGCCACAGGAACCTGGCCAATCAGCCTGGCCAATCCGGCTGCCTCTAAGCATCCATCCCTTCCAGCCTCCCAGTTATCAAAATACAAGCACCAGAGTTCTTCTACTTCACACTCCTGAAATCCCCAGGGACTGCCATGATCCCTTGGTAAGGTAGGGCTCAGCTTTGGCTTTTTATAGCATTCAGGTGAAAATGGAGTCCTTGTTAAAATTCTGATGGGATTTTTCTGTTCCCGCTACAGTTTGTATAAATAGAACGGGCAGGAACAGGTCACCATAAAGTGGAGGTTCTTGGCTAAAGCTACCCTCATATTTTAAAAATAATCATATATATATTGTTCATCAATAATAAAACTATTTAAAGTCCTACTAATAGTTTTTGATCCAGTTTCAAAAGTGACACAAAACTTCTAAAGAAGAAAAGTACAATTCTGACCCCTTTAAACCCAGTTCTTAACCTTTTAACCTTTACTGGTTCACATTGAAGTGTTTCCCTTGGGTTAAAAAACCCTCTGAGGAGCTTATATTCAGTCCCTGGTTTGTCTCGGTACTCAGTAGTTAGTTACACTGTCTCAGTGTCCTGTCTACTTAAAGCCTACTGTTGGTCAAGAGACCTAAAGGGACTGCTTTAGTCTAGACCTCGGAATCCTTGATAATCTTTTCTCCACCCAGCAACTGGAAATAGAACCAGAGCCTAGTGACTTGTACATTAGTACCTATTTCAGCAACGAACCATAGAAAGCCTGAGTCTTCTTAAGCCACAGCAGAAAGGAATACAACTTAAAATGTTTCTTTCTCCACCCTGTTTTGTGGTTATTTAAGTGCAAACTGTTATCAGTTACCTGAGTCTCTTCTCTCAATACTTCTTGTCACTAATGACTTGTTTTATAAAAGGTCACTCTGATGCAGACAGCATCAGACACAAAGTTTGCCAAGAAGTTGACTTGAAAAAAAGCTGGAATCTGTAGGTTGAATAGTAACAATCCTCCATGAAGCCCTGTTTGCTTCAAAACATCCTAGATGCATATGAAGTTCCTGGTACCCCTCTCCTCTCTCTTTCTCCCTCTCTCCTCTCTCTCTCTCTCTCTCTCCTCTTTCTCTCCTTTCTCTCTCTCCCTCCCTCTCTCTCCTCTCTCTCTCTCTCTCTCTCTCTCTCTCTCTCTCTCTCTCTCTCTCCTTCCTCTCCCTCTCCCTCCCTCTCTCTCTGTCTCTCACCATTTCTTGGAAAAGATTAAGGCTATGCGTCATTCTAGTTAATTACCCCAATGCATAGTTTTACATGGACAATGTCAATGTGCTTCTGTAAACAACAGCTAATATTGGTTTGCCATTTTCTGCAGTAGGAGTGCTTGAACTTGGAGCCTTGCACATGCTAGACAAGAACTCTACCATTGAGCTGCGTCCCTAGCTCTCTTTCATTGGTTTTGAACGTCATGTAAATGTCACCCTACTCTGCAAACCATGTTTTACAATGCTGGCTTCACTTAAATCCATGTTTATCCATTTGGATGACATTTTTCTTAATATTTTTATTGGTGGATATTCATTGTACATGGTGTTGGATTTCATGTAGACAATTCCTTTCAAGTATGTTATGTGCTTTGACCATATTCACCTCCTCATGCTCCCTCTCTTTAGGCCCACTCCTCTTTCCCATCATCTCTTTCAGCTCTCATGTTATATGTGTCAACAAAGAATTCTAAGAGTCAAAACGGAAAGAAAACATGTGAAGTTTTATCTTTTGCATCTGACCTAGTTCACTTCATGTGATAAACTCCAGCTGTATCCATTTCCCAACAAATGACATAAATTCACTCCTCTTTATGACTGAATAAATTTCCATTGTGCATATATTCCACATTTTCTTTCTCCATTTATCTGTTGGCAGACACTGAGTCTGGGTCCTTAAACTGGCTATTGTGAACAGTACTGTAATAAGCATGGATATGCAGGTGTCTATGGGATATGCTGACTCAGAGTCTTTGGGGTATATGCCCAGAAGTGGGTATGTATATTTTAAATATAATGTGCTAGTTTCCATTGTATAAATATACTATAATTTATTATCCATTCCCTATTAGTAGACAATCAGGTTTTTCCATTTTTGTACATTATTTTTATTTTGCTGTTACAAACAGGAAATATCATGGGTTTTCTTGGTGGTTTCATGTACTCACGGGTACATAGGCATGTGCATGTCTTCAGCCTTATAACACAGTCCCCTCTCTTCCAGCGTTGAGACAGTTAATCCACACCAGCACATCAGCCCAGAGCCTCTTTCAGGCAGAAACAACCCTACTCCACCCAGGCCTGGGAAATACCCAACACCTTGGGGAAAAGGGTTCAAATTGCATAAATAGAATCACTATTATAAATTGAAAGGGAGCTCGGGGCAAAACTGAATGAGATGCTCTAAAGCAAATCAAGTGCCCTAGAGTGAGGCCCTGAATATGAACGAGTGGGGCATTCTAAAAAGCAGGAAATGGTAGAAATGTAAGAGGATGACCTAATATAAAGTAAATTGCCTTTTCTTGGCAAAATACTTTGACGCCAGAAAAAAATCAATTGAAATAATTCAGATACTGTACTTTCCCATAAAAGCAGCCAACCTGTCAAACTCCTATGAATGCAACACCAGCTTGTACCCTGACTCAACATCACCTTCAGACAATTCCTAGTGACTCCTGGGAGGGTCCTTAAACACCATCTCGAAGCACACAAATTTATAAAAGAGAAACATTTTTGTCCTTGAATCACCTGCTCACTGTCTTGCTTATATGTATCAGTGCTGTTGTCTTTAACTATTGGAACATGATATCTCTGATACAATTTATGGAAACTACTCACTATGGCTGCCTCCTAGAAGAGCAGGGAGTCTGAGGTACAAAAGGAATAGTTGAAAATGGACACATATTGTCTAGTCAGAATTAATAATTTTGAAGTGAAGCTAAAATTTCCCCCTATAGCCCCCAGGCACCTCTCTAAAAATGTCTTAGGATATCATGTCTGCTTTTCTATAAAGCCTAGCCTGGCTGCTTTGAAATGGACCCCAGCACCCGAAACCCCTCACAGAGCCAATCATGGAGCTCATTAATCTACTCCTATACCTTCTCATCTTTCACTTCTTGAAGAAAAGAACATGCAAGTATTGGATTTTACTCAAGAGCCTCCACCCCAGATATGTACCTAGCATAGTCACTGCTCAATATTCCCTTCCCAACAAGTACCATGAAATTTTCCTCATTCAGTAATTATGAAATGAACCAAAGAATTTATTCATTACTTCCACTTGTTTTATATATTGATGTTTAGAGAGATGATGGACTAGCTCAGTAGTAGAACACTTGCCTAGCATGTACAAGGCCCTGGGATTGATCTCCCAAGGAATCGGGAGAGGTAAGAACCTATCAAAAATCTGTTTTACTTAGAAAAAGAAAATATTTAAATACTCAAAAAATGGTTAAACAAATTTTATAAGGATATGAATGTTATACATTTGATTAGCATCTATAATATGTGCTAAGCATACTTGCCTGGCACACAGTAGGTGCTTAATAAACATGCTGAATGGATGAGGGGTCTTTGCTAGGAAGTATTCTCTGTACTAAAGAGAATCAAATAGCTCCTTTACTAAATGTTTGCATTTCTTTCTCTCTTTGCTTCAGTTGAGAGATGAACGTCCCTCAAAGACCCAAGTGTTGAAGGTTGGTTGGTCCCAGCCAAGGACACTACAGGGAAAAGGTAGAACCTTCAGGACAGGGAAGCTACTAGAAGAAAGTTTGGTCAATTGGGAACATGTCCTTAAAGAGATATTAGGATCTGACCGTCTCCTCCTTTATCTTGCCTTTGCTTCCTGGCTACTGTGAGGAGAGCACCATCCTCTTCCCACACTCCACCACCTTGATGCACATCCTCACCATACATCCCAAAACAACAGGGCCAATGAACTATGCATCAGAATCTCCAAAACTGTAAGCCAAGACAAGCCTTTCCTCTTTGAAATTGGTTGTCACAGGCAAGGTAACTAATATAGAAAAATATATATGACATAAAATTTACCATTTTAATCATTTTTAAGTGTATAGTTCAGTAGTATTGACATGAATATACATCCATTACCATCTATCTCTACTTGGAGAAGGGGCTCAAATTTTAGCCCCAATCTGCAAAATGGTATTTGAGTAAAAGAAAAAAGAGGCTTGTTTGCAACAGTAAGGAGACAGCAGGTTGTTGTCCCCCTCTTCCTAATACAGGTTAGCACCTGCACTGGATCCCTTTAGAGACACTCGCTCCCCCTCTCCGGGCTTTGTTTTCTAGCTCTCTCTTCCCCACCCCCACTTTCCTATCCCTCTCTTTATAGGCCAGACAGCCTAGTCCATCTGAGAGCCCCAGGTCCCAATGAGAGACCCTGTCTCCTTTTTTTTTTCCTATCCCTTTCTCTCAGTCATGCATCTATCATCTACTCTCCATCTAAATTTAACTTTCTTATCATGCTAGTGTGGAAGGGGCTGGAGTTTCTAGAACCCAAACCCATTCTTTTACATCTGACAGAAAGATGGTCTCCCGAGAATGCAAGGACACTCGGGGCTGAGGACGGTTCAGTTGCTAAAATGCTTGCTGTACAAGCATGCGGATTTGGGGTCAATCCTCAGCCCCCACTTGAAAGCTGGGCGTAGTGGTGCGTTTATAATCCTAGCACTGGGGGGCAGGGGCAGGGACAAGAGGATCTTTGACTCTCACTGGCCAGACAGCCTAGCCTATCTGAGAGCCCCAGGTCCCAATGAGGGACCCTTTCTCCTTTTTTTTTTTCCTTTTCTTTTCTTTCCTTGTCTTTTTTTTGGGGGGGGTGGGGAGGGGGAGTCGAGACAGGGTTTCTCTGTGTAACAGCCCTAGCTGTCCTGGAACTCACTCTGTAGACCAGGCTAGCCTTGAACTCACAGAGATCTGTCTGCCTCTGCCTCCCTAGTACTGGGATTAAAGATGTGCGCCACCACCGCCCAGCCAGACCCTGCCTCAAAAAAAACAAAGTGCCTAGCTCCTGAAGAATGACATCTGAAGTTGACCACTGACTTACACACACACACATACACCTGCATACACATTAACACGCGTGTGTACACAGAGAGAATGAAAGTGAGAGAATATTTGCACCATTAAAAACTGCATAATCCAGTAAATAAAGCAGAATAACTTTTTCTTTCATTTCATCTGGAAAGCATCCATCAAGCCATGCTCTTCTTCCTCTCTAAGCACATTATTTGGAGTAATTAATTGCAGAAATATTTGCATCTAGACTATTTGTGACTAATGTCTAATACCTAGACATGAATGATGGAGTATGTGTGTGAGTGTGAGTGTGTGTGTGTGTGTGTGCATGTGTGTACATGTGTGTGTTGTGTGTGTGTGGTCAAAGCAACCCAGACTGTACAGCATTCTGCCTGCAAGCCTGGAGTTGCTTACTCATAGCAAAAAAAGAGGAAAATACTTTTGGTTGGTTGGTTTTTTTGGGTTTTGTTTCTTGGTGGGTTTTTTTTGTTTGTTTGTTTTGTTTTGTGTTTTTCTTTTTTGGGGGGGGTCTTTATGTAGCCCTGGCCATCCTGGAACTTGCAGAGATCCACCTGCCTCTGCCTCCCAAGTACTGGGATTAAAGGCGTGCACCATCACTGCCCAGCATGTTTTTAATATTTTTTAATATTTTTTAATATTTTAACTGACAATTCAAATGAGACATACAGGCTCAATCTTCTAATTGATCTTTATCATTCCACCAGTAAAAGAACAAGTAAACTGACATTCTAGAACAGAAGTAAGGCTCTTGACTTTGTTGACTCAATAAAAAGAGCACAGCGCAGCATTCCCCGACCAACTGAGTCCTGATCCAGTTGATGCTAATGTGAGCCCTAAAGGGAGAGCCTGATCCATGTGACATGTGGCAATCATCTTGAGAAACTGAGTCAATGGATGAGTTCCCTTGGTACAAGGACCACTGTATCTTTATCCCATCCCAAACTACCTCTTTTGCTATAAACTTCTAGCAAATTTTTCCGAACACAGTGGAGTTCAAATACATTTCTTTGCCCTGCACATGAACCCACAAATGTTGCACCCAGATCACAAAGCGCCTTGCCTAATCTTCATCTCTCCCTGGTTACTTATGTTTGGGAACTACTGAGGAGGGAGGGTCTCACTGAGACTGTGTTTACTTATTGCATGTAGACATACATTTAACAGATATGCATAATGATTTACACCACATATAAAAACCACACGGGGGCTAGGAAGACTTACCAAGCAGTCAAGTGCTTTCCAAGCAACAAGACCTGACTTCTATCCCTAGTACTCACATAAAAAGCCAGGCACAGTGACATGTGCTTGTAATGCCAGCACTGGAGAAGCAGGGACAGGAAGGTCCCTGGGGCTTGCTGGCCAGCTAGCCTAACCTAGTTGGTGAGCCCCAAGTCCCAGAGGGAGGTCCTATCTCAAAAGCAAGACCAGCAAGGTGGTTCAGCTAGTAAAGGCACTTGCTACTCAAGCCTGATGACCTGAGTTCAATTCCTGGGACCCACATCAAGGTGGACTGAGAAAACTGATTCCATGGAGCTGTGCTCCTACCTCCACACTTGCAGTGTGGCATGTGCAAGCGTTCCCCACAAACAAATAAATGTTAAAAAGAGAAGATGGATGGCTCCTGAGGAAGGACATCTACGGTGGACATGGTTAGCCTATGGTCTGTGCACATAGACACAAAAGACCATGCATGCCTCCATGGGTTTGTCTATAAACAGGACTATCTTAAGTTTAAATTTTTTAATCAGCTATAAACAGGACTATCTTAAGTTTAAATTTTTTAATCAGCTGGTAAACAGAGGCCTATATGTATCTTAGAAATTAAACAATCTCTGCCCTGCAGGAATGTAGAACCTTCTCCTGTCTACATAAGGGTTGCCCCCTCTTTTTTTCCAGAGCACTGCCCATGTCGTAAGATTAAAACCAATAGAACTAGTCAGGCAGTGGTGGCACACACCTTTAATCCCAGAACTCAGGAGGCAAATGGATCTGTGAGTTTGAGGCCAGCCTGGTCTACAAAGGAGTTCTAGGACATCCAGAGCTGTTACACAGAGAAAACCCATCTTGAAAAACCAAATAATAATAATAGAATAAAAATCAATAGAACTATTTCCCTTTTAGGCCAACTCATTCTTCCTTTTGTGCTTCCTAGGGACAGACTTCATCTTTATGACACTCGCTACTTTTTGCTAAATTGAACACTGGTTTGCTTATTAATATATATTAGTATGTATTTATTTTTTTCTCTACCCAGAATGTAAGCTTCTCCACTTTGTCCAACATTGTACCTGATGTCCAGCCCGTGGGCTCCCACAAGAGATTGATAATGGTCATGTCCTTTGTGTCTCTAAAACTTCAGTATCTACAACATTGTGCAAAATGAAGACCAAAATCACAGCAAAATATGTAAAATGTGTGGGCCACCTTAATTTCTTTAATGTAGAATGGAGACTCTAGAGCAGTGGTTCTCAACCTTCCTATCGCTGTGACCCTTTAATACAGTTCCTCAGGTTGCAGTGACCCCCAACCATAACATTACTTTTGTTGCTACTTCATAACTGTAATTTTACTACTGGTATAAATCATAATGGAAATATCTGTGTTTTCCAATCATCTTAAGTGACCCCTGTGAAAAGGTAGTTCAACCCCCAAAGGGGTCATAACCTACAGGTTGAGAACTACTGCTCTAGAGGTATTACTTTCTTTCTTTCTTTTTTTTTAATTTGGGGAATCAATATATTGTCTTTTTTCTGCCTGTCCCAACAGATTCCATGGAGACAATGCGTGTGGGTGAGTTCTCAAATCTGGAGCCAGAATTTGAATCCCTTATTCACTGCCCAAGAAATTTAACTAATTATATGAGTTTTGTGAGCCTTGAGCCCCTCTACTATAAAATGGAAATTTAAAATAATAATAGTAATATCCACCCATGAAATCTCAACAATTTCGTTACATAAACAAGACCCAAATAATAGCCCCAGCAGTCAATATGCCACATGGATGGGGGAAACTGTACAGAGTGACACCCCCTGATACAGAGCTACAGGCAGTCAATGGCTACTGAGAAAAGGAGAATCAGTTTCTCCAGGGACTAGCCCCCGATAGGTTATTCAGTCACAAGTGGTCAGTCCTAAATGCATGTATATATGAGCACCACTAAAGAGACTCAATAGGATGTGTGTGTGTGTGTGTGTGTGTGTGTGTGTGTGTGTGTGTAACAATAATTAAAGATGAGGTCATAAGTTCAAGTGGGGTGACATGGGAGCAGTTGGATTTGGGAGAGGAAGAATGGAGGAAATTGTGTCAATTCTGGTACTCACATATGAAATTCTCAAAAAATATATATAATAATAGGAATATCAACTACATAGAGTTATTGTGAACAATAAATTAATAAGTATATATAAAGCCTAAGATGAATACCTGGTGTCAAGTTTAGCTGTTATTTGAGTGGGAACTTTGAATTTTTTTTTAATTTAGATAGAGCCTCACTCTATAGCCCATGCTTGCTTCAAACTCTCTATGTAGCCCAGGCTGGCCTTAAACTCACTGCAATTCTTTTGCCTCAGCCTCCCAAGGGGTGGGACTAAAGGAAGGAATCACCATGCCTGCTTCATAGACTGGCTTTTTTATGAAATTGGGGAAAGAGTGAAACATATACAAATTCTGTGAACTGATGCCAGAAAATTAACAAAACAGCAGAAATGGCCCTGAACTAAAACCCAAAATATTCAAAAAGCAAAAGGTTTCCTAAGCTGTAAAGTGATACTCCTGCCTTTCCGCCCTAATGACCATGTGATTATCCTCATAGGAAACACAGCTTGTTCTTTTTGGAGGCCCTGAGCTCTGTGCAGCGCTGTCCAACAGAACTTTCTCTAATCGTGGGAACCTTCACCATAGACTACATGGTCCAAAACAATAGCCAGCAGCCCAGTGTGGCTGTTGAGTATCTGCAATGTGGTCCATGCAGCTGAGGAAATTAAGCGTTGAATTTACTTACCTGTGGTTCTTATCTACGTAAGCAGGCACAAATGGTGGTGTAGCTCTG
>CABHPH010117329.1:0-21599 GCA_902168325.1 Peromyscus nudipes | reverse complement strand
ATTTTGCTCGCTTTTCCACGTACTCCATGGAGCTGTATTTTGAGGGAGGTAGTAGAAGTGATATGTCGATTGAAGCTAAAGAATATTACCTGGATATTTAGGAGAAAATAATATATGGGTCAGAACCTCGTTTCTTAAGCTTGGTATTCAGTAACCAAGAGAAATAGTACGATAAAAATGAATTTTCTCATTTTGATTTCTTTAAAAGTGAGATTTCATAACCTCAATTGATGAAAATATTACTGACTTTTACCTTTCAAGTTTGTTCTTAAAAGGGTCCCGCCCAAAATGAGGGATTTGTTTTAGTTGTACCTTTTTTGTGTGTGTGCCTAGGACTGGTATTAATCTGGAAAGGGAGCTTTTAAAAAACTGGCTGAGGTGACGGAGACCTGGAGACTAAGGACTTGCCCAAGGTCAGGCTTAGTGGCACATTAGAGCCTAGAATTCGGGTCTGAGCTCCAGGTTAGTGAGTGGTCTTGCCATTTTTAACCATGTGCCCCTGAAATAGCTATCCCATAGTTTAAAAGAAAAGCTCATTCATTTCAGTTTTTGAATTGGAAAATTAGTGTCGTTAGTCCAGCAAGGTTCGTTTTAAGCTATGAGCTAAGAAAAGCCGTGAACTTTACTTTAAAAAAACAAAACAAAACAAAAACCATCGCAGCTGTGCCTGGAAGGGCTGGCTTATGGATGAATACTAAGTTTCTAACAACTTTTTTTTCCAGAATAGAAGGGAAATACAGGATATGTAAACTAACAAACACCCTATAGTTTTCATTAAATGTAAGCGGTATTTATGCTAACGTGCATTTTCCACTGTGCCTGCTCACACCCCTCTTGCCCCCTTTTCAATAACCACATTTTACTTTGCTATTCTGCTTGGGTATTGTGGATTAAAGGTGAGATTGTTCTTTGATCCTGCATTAGAAAAACCTGGAGGCCTTAATTGCATTTTGTTTTGTTATGTGAGATATATGAGTGCTGCATCGTTAGTTCTTGGGGTTGTGTAGGAGTTGGCAGGCTCTGAGATATAAATAGAAGCTGATTTCAGAGGCCCCTGTTGACTAGGCTTTATGTGAGAGCCTCCATCCAGCTCAGCTTGTCACATTGCAGCCTTGTGACAGGCTGAAGCGCCCTCCCATGTGATCTAGGCTTTGGAGAAATATTAAAGCAAGCTGTGCACATGTGATGGCATTTAAAATCTGACTTAGTAGGGGAGGGGAGCCTTAAAGAAGACTGATGGTTCTTGTTCTTTCTGTGTAGTTACGTTTAAGAATTTGAGTTGTGTTTTCTGAAGAAGGTGGAATCCTTGTCTACGTGGGGAATTCATTAGGTGGGATCTTCTCATTCATGTAAGAAAAGTGCTTTCTTAGTAACTAAAAACAGGGTTGATTTGATCGGTTGGTCTTAAGATTCCCTCGGTATACTTTTAAAGAATGTCAGGTGTTGCTGGAAGTTAGTTAGCCTAGTAAATGAGACTAGCATAGTTCTTAAGTGGGCTGAAAAAGGCCCAGCTTTTTGCATAGGATAAAGAAAGGTCAGCACACTGTATGGAGAAAATGAAGATACATAATTTGTTGTTTTTTGTGCGTGTGTTACACTCAACATTTAAAAACCTCAACTAAAAGTGTTTATTAAACTGCATAAGTAATCTTGACATATTTACGCTGCCCTGCTCTGAAATGAGTCAGCTAAATTCCACTCACTATTTAAAGAGACAGTGTTCACTAAATTACTACTATTCTAAACTGTGGCTTTTAATCACTATATACAAGTTTGATTTGCTCGAATAGTTTTCTTGTGCTAATAAAAGCAAAGATTGCTGTCATTTAACTGTTCAAGACTGGGTACTCATGGTCAGGATTCTGTCCTGTCACATTGACTAGTCCCCTTCATTTTTGTAATTTTGGTAAAGAGTTAATAGGGTGTGTCTTACTGTGTAGTAGCTGAAAAAATGAGTGACCACATTTCATTTTAACCAAATGCACTCAAATAGTGCTTTTTACATAATTCTCTCAACAGTAATTTTTCCTAATGTGTATTTTCTCTTACACAGTGGGAAATGTAAATTTAACTCATTTTTATGCCAATTTAAACAACTTTTGAAAGGCTCAGGTATGCTTGCTATGTAAAGTTCTTTCTGGTAGCCTAATACTAAATATTAACCATGACCAAAGAGTATGCTTTTATATTGCTTACATCATCAAGTTTGGGTTTGGAAAGAATTTTTTTTATTTTTTAATTTATTTTTATTTTATGTGCGTTGGTGTTTTTGCCTGTGTGTATGTCTGTGTGAAGGTGTCCAAAGCCCTGGAACTAGAGTTACAGAAAGGTGTGAGCTGCCATGTGGTCCTCTGGAAGAACAGTCAGTGCTCTTAACCACTGAGCCAACTCTCCAGCCCCAAGATTTTTATTTTTGACAGGAGAAAAAGAAATACTTGTTAAAGTTAATAGAGACTGAAAAATTGGTGGCTGATAATTTCTGCTTTGCACATTGCTAGGCACTGAGGCTACAGGTGCCTGTCTCAGTGGAAGTATTACTGATGGGGCCCAAGTATGTCTTTAAGACAGGTTCAGTATGTGACTTTAAGAAAGCTGTAGGTGGGCTGTAGAGATAGGTCAACCTTTTAAAAGTGCTTGATGCTCTCATAAGAGGACCTGGGCTCAATTCCCAGCACCCACATAGTGGCTCACACTATGTGTTCTGTTAACTCCAGTTGCAGGGAGTTGAGTGAGTAGGCACCAGGGATATATGTGCACATACAGACAGACAAACACTTACACACATACAATAATCTTCATTTAAAAGCTATAGGGCTAAATCCAGGATTCAACCAACTTGAACTAATAAATATCAAGAGATGGTGATTAGTTGGATCATTGTGGGATGATTTTTTTCCTCCCTGTTTTTGCATTTACCCTATTGAACTAACCATCATTTGAAATGGTTGACTTGTATGTAGTACAAGAGCAGAAAGTAAAAGTGGGAGTTTTCAAAATTGATTCAAACAATACTTGATAAATTGGCAAGCTGACATCTTCAGAAACTGAAATTCAATAGTAACAGATGAAATCATATACTTTATTGAATGGTATAGTTTCTTTTTGGTCCTAGAACAGTTCTTTCACATTCTTTGTTTTTTAAAGTCAATAAGATAATACTCATTTTTGTCTAACTAGCACAATCTTAGTTTTTATTAGTAACAGATTTTGGTGTTTAGAAATAACAAAGGTATAGTGGTGATTGTATTGTATTCAATTTGTTTTTGTGACATGCTAATTTCTAAAATTCTGTTTTGTTTATAGCAGAAAAATATGGCTCAGGAAACTAACCAGACCCCAGGGCCCATGCTATGTAGTACAGGATGTGGCTTTTATGGGAATCCCAGGACAAATGGAATGTGTTCTGTTTGCTACAAAGAACATCTTCAGAGACAACAGAATAGTGGCAGAATGAGCCCGATGGGTAAGTTGTTTTCAAGGGAAAAAAAACCACTTGAACTGGTGGAGAGAAAAACCTAAGAATCAAGAGAATATTGAAAACTTGAGAATGCCTGACAAGAGCTTAACATTAAGACAACAGCCCAAGTGCTTGCCGTGACTACCTCAGGAACAAATGACTATTCTGCACACATCTTGTAATATTTTCAGTTTTCCTTTTTGAAGTTTTCATACATGTCTTTGGGTTATGACCTTTTTTTTTTGTCTGAATGTCAAGTGTAGGATTGCAGTGCAGTGAAGGTGCTTAGATCACTAAATTAAATGCAAGTATTGATACTTACTAAGTCTTTATTTACTAAGTGGGTTTTTGTAGTGCTGATTTGTTTCTGACAGATCCCTTTTTTTTAAATAGGGACAGCTAGTGGTTCCAACAGTCCTACCTCAGATTCTGCATCTGTACAGAGAGCAGATGCTAGTTTAAACAACTGTGAAGGTGCTGCTGGCAGCACATCTGAAAAATCAAGGTAAGAGTGAACATTTCCAATTCTCTAATAGGAAAATCAAGATGTTTGTACTAGACGTATAATAATCAAAGTGGTTGTATCAGGTGGCCTTGGCTTTGCCTACATGTGCACTGAAGGATTCCATTAATATCTGGCTCTTGGATCATTGAATAAAGGCATATATCACAATATACTTCATAAACCCCTCAAGGCCACTGTTAAAAATGTTGTTTTTATTTCTTTGTAATTGAGGATTAGGGATTGTAAAGATAAGACTCTTGACTGTATTACAGTGCCTCACAAGATGTTTCAACACAACTGCTCCTTTTGCCCTTAAATTATAGGCACAGTTAAAACTCTAGATCTTACAATGTGATACTATATAAATATGCAGCCATGAGTTGATGAGCCATTTATCAAATTACTTTATTTTTACTCATTTATGTTGGACATCAAATATATTTTCCAAATTTTTAAATTAATCTGGTGCCATTTGATCATGTTGGAAATAACACATAATTTAAACTTGAATTGACAACTTATCTCAAAAAATAATACCCTTAACATCTTTAAAAATAATTGTTTGCTTGAACTCAAATAGAAATGTGCCTGTGGCTGCCTTGCCTGTAACTCAACAAATGACAGAAATGAGCATTTCAAGAGAGGACAAAATAACTACCCCGAAAACAGAGGTGTCAGAGCCAGGTATGCTTTTTAAGTTTAATACAAGTTCAGTTCTGAATTATGAGAAAGAATTGAGTTGGTGATGGGATTCTTCTCTCCTTTCATTGAAAAACCAAAGAGGGAGAGCTATAGATTAGAGGTCGAGCAAATAAATAGTATCAAAGAATATAAACTATTAGTGTTTTTACCCTCTTCTGCTCATTCCCTCATTACCCTCACTCCTAAAAGCAATCAAGTAGTCTGGAAACTATTTATGTGGTAAGAACTTAATGACTTTCAGTGGCATGGCCATGGGGAGTTTTATAATAACTATTTAGTCTCAACTCTGTCGGTGTTGTAGGAAACAGTAAAGCAAAAGAACATACTAATGCTGAGAGTTGTAAACATGTGGGATCCCTAGTACATGTGTTGTGAGACTTTAAACGGTATGGAAGGGCTTTTGTTTTCAATGGGTAGTGGCTTTGGAGCTATTTTTATAACACAGCCAGAAGTTCCCTAATGTTCCAAGAAGACTGACTTGTGTTAGTGTTATCTGTGTGCACGTGATTTACTCAAATCTCTTTGGTTTTGTAGACGGGAGACCGTGAAGTGTAAAATGCTTGTAGGGGGAAATGGCAGGGGATTGCAATCTGTCTTGAAGACTTTTGCTAATATGCCTTTTTGTTTTTGTTTTGTTTTGTTTTTTGTTTTGTTTTCCCCCTGTACTGTATCAGTCCCAAAAAGTCAGATTATTTGGTCATGAAATGGCAGGTAAATCTGTATTTGCAGTAAGTCCAGCTTTGAAAAAACTGACCAAACATGTTTATGTTTTACACACACACAAGCTACTTGGAAGTAGATCTGTAGCTAATAACCACATTTGTTACTTGATAGAAATCTGATTCACTGCTATTTGTTTTTTCTTTACTTTTCTATCCTCCCTTTCCCTTGTATATCTGAGGAGCTGATTAACATTTTAAGTGTAGGCAAAAAAATGGCTAACATTCACATTCCCAACCTCTTATTCTCATACCATAGGAAAAATTATATTAAGGCTATCATTGTAGCTTAGGAAAAAATAGGTAGAATATTTTCTGTTGGTCTGCTACTAGGCTGTTGATACCACTGTGTATATTTGCTAATGTGAATTGAGAGATCAGTTTACATTAAAGCGATCTGCTTTTCCTAGAAACTTGGTTATACTAAGCATTGGAATTAGCATGTTGTATTAGCAAATTATTTTGGTATTTTGTTTTGAAGAACTAGTAGGGGTTGGGGCTTTAATACAGCAGTCTGCAATTTTTCATTCATTGTGACAGATCTTGTTGCTAGAAATTAACAAAAAGATTAAGAAAGGGTGGGGCCTTTTGATATGTCACTTAGTCAAAAGTAACAGTGAAAATAAGAGTTGTGCCATTAAAAAAAAAAAAAAACCTGGTTAGAAGCCAGTTTGGTGTATTCCTGTAATCCCACCACCAATGCATTAGGCAGAACGATGGCCTCAAGTTCACGGACAGCCTGGGCTATGGTGTAAGACCATGTCAAAACAACAAACTCCTGGTCTAGTCTAAAATTAATACTTCAGAAACCTATCCAGTATGCTTGATAATCTTTGTTTAGATTTTTAGAAGGCAGCTGCTTGTTTTGTTTGAAAGAATTTCTTACCGTTTATTTACCAGAAGTGTATACTAGTATAGTAACTGGCAGGAAATAGTCAAGAAAGGCTGCTTAAACATACATTCCAAATCTTAGCTGCTTTTCTTAAATACTATTCTTTTAAACTTAAACAATTGTCAACTAGTGATTTCCAGACAGATTTCTAATCTATAACCTTGTCTTTCAGTTGTCACTCAGCCCAGTCCATCAGTTTCTCAACCCAGTACTTCTTCTCAAAGTGAAGAAAAAGCTCCTGAGTTGCCCAAACCAAAGAAGAACAGATGCTTTATGTGTAGAAAGAAAGTTGGCCTTACAGGTATTAACACATAAAACAATTCACATCTTAAAAGAGTCACTCCAAAAGAAACTATTGGTTTTACACAGTACTAAAAAAGAAAGAAAGAAAAAGGGTCCTAACATTTCCAGAAAGGGTAGGCTAGTGGGTTGAGAGGTTGGATTTAATTTCCATCCAGTTGTAATGTTGGCCTAGTCATGTAATCATTATCATTAACCTTGGGCCTTGTGAATTGTTTTTCTTTATCTAATAGATAAAAGTCTGTCCCTTTTGATTCCTTCCTTTGATGCTTACAGAAAAAAAGGATGATAATGATCAAAAAAAAAACACCTACTGGAACCCGGCATGAAATGGTCTAGGTGTTTTTTTTTTACAACAGAATTTTATAGTTGGTTGTATGTAGTTTCCATGTATGATACTCAACTTGGGGGTGGTTTGGTAAGGCTGTGTTTTGAGTTCAAGTCATCCTAATTCTAGAGCTTGCATGAATTCTACCCCATTGTCAGGATTGACGGTCTTTCATAATCAAAGCAGTGAAAATCCATTCCTTTTCTCTAGTGACTAGAGTGCTTGTTTTCCTAGTTGCTACAAGTTGCCAAGTGATTCCTCTTGTTTGTGCAGGGTTTGACTGCCGATGTGGAAATTTGTTTTGTGGACTTCATCGTTACTCTGACAAGCACAACTGTCCATATGATTACAAAGCAGAAGCTGCAGCAAAAATCAGAAAAGAGAATCCAGTTGTTGTGGCTGAAAAAATCCAGAGAATATAAAATTACTACATGTGAAGAGACTGAAACTTTGTTTTTATTTTAATATATCGTAGGAAAACATTAAAGAGCAGATGCATGGCCATTTTCCTTTGATGTTCTCCAGAGTTTTGCTTTATACTTGTCTGTCTTATAATTGATATTTTAGGATGTTTGGGTGTTTGTTACAGGCAGAATTGGATAGATACAGCCCTACAAATGTATATGCCCTCCCCTCAGTAAAATTGGACAAAATCTGCACAACAAATTGAAATACACAGATAATAGGAACAAAATTTAGTTCCATGTGCCAAATTAAATGAATGAAATCTCTGCATGTTTGCAGCATATCTGCCTTTTGGGAATGTAATCAAGGTATAATCTTTGGCTAGTGTTATGTGCCTGTACTTTAAAAAAAAAAAAAAAATGGTACACCAGAAAAGGACTGGCAGTCTACTACCATAGTCAAACTTCACCTTAATTTCGACATGACTTTTGGAAGCAGGAAGAAAGCTACAAAACCAGTATTTTGGTGCCATGTATAAGCCTGGTTAAATTGGTCTTCTAAAAGCTGTCAATTAGGACATTCTGCGAAAGGTAACGTCAACAACTTGTTATAAGTAAAACCATCAAGTCAACAACAGGGTGCCTGAGATAATCTTTGAAGCTTTTTGTGCTGGCCTGCACCAGAAGATAAATCTGCATTCTCATTACTAAAATTGTAGCACAGAACTGCACTAGGATTTGTTTACAAGAAGAAATTAAACTCTACGTTTGGTTTTCACATACAGCAGCTCTGTTAATAACATGCATCTGAATTTTAAGTTGCAAAGGTATCTGAACAGTTAATTTTTCATGTGCATCTTTTGTTGAATGTTTTGGTTCAAGAAAGAATGTTTAAAGCTTTTTAAAGACTTCAGTTCTTAATGTAACTGTACCCTTCTGCATGGAAAATCATAACCAACATGGCTGCAGTAGACTTCTTTAGTGGTATCCAGCACCACTTGCAGAGGGCTGCTTTATCATATTGTATTTGGGTGTAGGACTCTAGTGTTCTTGGGTGTATTGCATGGGCTGCATTATCTACAGCATTGTACAATAACAACTAGAAAAGGCAGTATACTTCACTGATGCTTGTCTGGTAATATCACTTCTGTGTTATAATGGAAGGTTTTTTTTGTGATGTATGAAACTTGTGTTTTTTATATATAAATGAGTATAGTTAGATTAGTGTTGTGGTAATGCCTGTTTTCATCTGTAAATAGTTAAGTATGTACACAAGGCACTACTTCTGATTTATTGCAGTGTTCAGTCCTAGTTTTTCTTTATTAAAACATTCAGTTTTGCTTCAATTTTATGTACTTCAGTTCTGAGTTAGATTTGCAGATGTGTACAGATAGTTCATATTTATGTATTGCACATAATCATGCTATTCAGCATTGATGCTATATTGTATTATGTAAATAATAAAAGCAGTGTACAGAGGGAAACTTCTTGTTCATTGGGTTTCTAAGCCTTAGACCCCAAAACAGGGAAAATAGGAAAATTTTCATATTCAATTGTCTCTTGCAAATTTATTCTTCATGATCATTCTTGAGCTCCATCATGTGCGTACCATGAGCTGGTCATGAAACCTCCTCTGGTGTGGCACATGTTAGGCAAATTTTGAAGAGCTCACGTGAAATGGTCCTAAAATTTGAGAAAGGAATGAAATTTAAATAATTGCATATATGTATATATTCTATGTTGTGTTTGTTCTGGTGACATAAGACTGCTGAATGATAAAGTAGGTATGACTTACCTTTTTTTTTTTTTAAACAGAAAACAATTGCTTTATTTCTGTGTGGGTTTGGCTCTAATGTAGAGAGGAAAGCAAGCACCTTAGACTGAGTCTATGTAGTTTTTACACTTAAATAATAAGGAATAACAGCAAATGCTCCAGGCCAACTGAAATCAAGAATAAAGCCTTTGCTTTTCAGGGATGACTTCAGAGTGGAAATAGCCTGGTTCACTTCCATCCCTTCTTGGCGAATGCTGCTGTTACATCAAGTTGAAATGCTTTGCAGGAGTCCATGTGTTGAGCAGTATTATCCCCTCTGTCTGTAGGGTATTGAATTGGTTGAGTTAAAAGTATGGCATTTTAAAAGGGAAACTTGTTGTTCATTTTAAAATGACTTTGTCTCCTTACAAATGTAAACAAAAGTCTGATGCTTTACCTTTTTTTCTGGGGACTGAACCAAAGGCTGCATGCATGTTAAAGCAAGTACTTCTGAGTGTTTGAGACCTAAAAGTTAGATGCTCAGATGGTGGACCCTTGTGCGCGCCTCACGCCCATCAATGTGGAGTCTTTGGTAACAAAACATTGCAAAAATCAGTGATTCCATTATCACATTTTGGGGTAGGGAAGGATGTTAGGGTCTCAACCCTAGCTCTGGTCTGGGACTCATTGTGCAGCCCAGGTTAATCTGTTAATTGTAATCCTGCCTTGTCTTCAAGGGTGCTTGGGTTAAAGGAATGTGAGCTCTTGGCTACATGCACACACATCTCTCTATATAAGTCATATACCCATGTGTCCATATTGTCTATATAACCTATATATGTGTGTTATAGATCCAAATCTTACGGTCCCTGTATGTATGTATGTATGTATGTATATAATATATATAATCTATAGATATATATGGGGGAAACCTTAAGATTTGGATTTAGATACTTTAAGAACAGCTGGGGAGAATAGTTTGTAAGGCACCTAGGAAGATTCTTCCTGGGTTCTTCCTAGACTCTTGAATTCAGTGTGTCTCATTCTAGACTAATTTAACTGCTATGTACATTGTAATTAAGTACTATGTTAGTCCTGTAAATAGGCAAATCTTTACATGTAATCTAGTGAGCCTTATCTAAAGCTAGGACTTCTAACCCAGTGGATGGTTACAAAGGAAAGGTAGGGTGTGTGTGTGTGTGTGTGTGTGTGTGTGTGTGTGTGTGTGTGTAGTATTGGGCTATCATTGCTGTAAGGCCACACTTACCTGCTTCGTTTTTTAGAATATCACGTGTAATTCAGGAATGTCAGTAAAGCACTTAATACAGTAAGGAATTTAAAATTAAATAGCATACTTGCTATTTAACTTTTCAGAATGACATTTAGAACTTGGGTAAAAAATGAATTTGGTTGCATCAAACTACCTAAGAGAAAGGCTAAGATCTGTAGCTTTTGTTTTTGATTTTGAAATGATTTTGCTTTGTACCCCAGGCTAGCCTTGAATTTATAGCAGTCTTGCCAGTCTTGGTATTGCAATTGTAAATCACTGTGTAGTCTAGGCTGATCTCAAACTCCTGCCTCAGCATTCCAAGTGCTGGATTATAGCCTGCCATACCTAACTTAAGATCTCTAACTTTCACAGTAGTTGGAAGTGATTGGAGGCATTCTGAGTTAGGTTCTCTTTGAAGATGTCTACATTAAGAGTTCCTAACTAGTAATCCAAAAAGGGTAAATATCTAAGATAGTGGCACAATGCTAAACATATCTGGGCTTTATTTTTATATATGTTCTTATGGTTTCAAAATGACTATATGGCTATATGAAGCCTCAGCTTGTCCCATACCCACCACTTGAAGTATGCATGTATTTTAGGTAAATGTCATAACTTGGGTGAGTCTTTACTTTCTATACATAACCTGTGTGTATATAAATTCATTTGAAACAATTCTTAAAGTGGATGTTGTCTGCTGTATTAATTAGATCATAACTCTGGAGAGTGTTAGTGTCAATAAAGTGTACCTGAGGGCTGGAGAGAGAACGGTGCTGGTGCTCCACTTTAGGTCGAAAGTTCAGTTTCCAGCACCTACATAGGGTGACTCACAACTGCTTGCAACTCCAGCACTTCAGGGAACATTCTAGCTTTTGCAGGCACCATGTGTGCTGCCACCAAGCCTAACGACCTGGGTTGCAACCCCAGGACCCAGAGAACTACCTGTCCTTTGACCTGCATGCAAGCACCACACACACACAATACATTTTAAAAATGATAATTGCAGAGTCCAATTTTGTATCCCCCAGAGTACATTTCTGTCCAAGTAAAAATGAGCTTTGTAGCAGAAATATAAATATTTTGTTCACAACAGCTGAGTGCTGCTTTCCTTTTGGTTAGGGATACACCCCCCCCCCACACACACACACACCTGAGACAGGGTTTTTCTGTGTAGTTTCGGTGCCTGTCTTGGATCTCACTCTGTAGACCAGGCTGTCCTCGAACTCACAGAGATCCTTCTGCCTCTGCCTCACAAGTGCTGGGATTAAAGGTGTCAGCAGGGATACATTTCTTCACATGAGAAGTTTTTTGTTTTTTGAGGCAGGTTCCTATATAGCCCTGGCTGTCTTAGAATTTGCCATGTAAACCAGGCTGGTTTTGAGATTAAAGGTGTGGGCCATGACCACATGAGATACTTAACAATAGCAAGATGAAGTAAATTATAGGTTACTTTTAAGCAAATTGATACTCTTGAATTTTTTACTTGATTTTTTTTTTCAATTGTCACTACAGGACTTTTAGATTTTAGCTAGGCATATAGCATCTTGTGCAAAAATCCCAGCACTCCAGAGGCTGAGAGGAGGTTTACTGAAAGTTTCAGGCCAGTTTGGGCTGTGTGAGACACGTTAGGATTTGGGGTCATGTGCATCTGAAATGGTGAAATATACAAAAGCAGTTTGGGGGTTAATTTGGTAGTTTACCCAAAAGTTAATAGGAAATCTCTACATTAACAGTGTTCAATCAAGAACAGGAACTGTTCACAAGAGAAATAGTCCATAAGCTCACTGTATCTGTGTGTTTCCACACTGGGCCAAATACCCATGTCTACATTTCTCAAGCAGCTTGTATGTATAATCCACGGCAAATTTAAGTTCACTGGCCTTTGTTCCATGCTTCTGTTTTCTTGTCCTGCCCCATCACTAAAGATAGATTCAAACATACAAATTATATTAACACCTAAATAGTGCTTGAGGCCTTGTGTTGTGTCCCATCTTTCTACTTTTACACAACCCCTAGTGTTTTTTTGTTTGTTTGTTTGTTTAATTCTATGTCCACACCTATGAGAAAGTTACTTCACTAGAGTATATTTCCCAAGGAAGCCCTCCCTTGGGCTTAAAGTATGCTAATAAACCTACATAGTGTACTAAATGGCTTCTAACATTAAGCTTTGAGGTTAATGTAAAGTCATTCTGCAGTAAAAACTTGTTAGAAGAATGGTTACTGTGCCAACTTAGTCTTTAGCCATTTGAGTTTTACATTATGTAGAGATAAGCTTAAGACATTTTTAAAATGCCATTTTCAGCTATACTTAGATTATTCGATTGACATAAAAATTAGATAATGTTGGATATATGGGGTCACATAACCAATTTTATTACTGCCTAGATTATATCAATGAGAAAAATATCAGATGAAACCTATTTGAAGCAAGTTCAATCTCATTGTGTCACATTAGGCATGGCTTTTAAGTGCTGGGGTGATAGGTATGTTTGATGCTTTAAAAGAAAGGTTTTTGTGAATTAAAGAGTAGCTAATGGTTGTTATTTCTTGATAAATTAAGACATGTAACTAGCAGGAAGCCCACATGACGCTTGTGTAAAACAAGCTATGTAATTCAATAGAGGATTATGCTCGTATAAAATACTAGATGAGAAAATGTAAGATGATGGTTATTATATTTCTAGAATGCTAGCTAGAACCAGGGTATGAAATGGACAGTAAGGTTACTTTTATTCAGTTCTTTCATTGGGCTCTATCTTCCACTCATATTTTGTTGTTGAGTTTTCTTAAAAGTGGTTTTCTGTGGTATTAAGAATAGTAGGAATCAATTTTTTTCTGTTTTAAGGCCATAGTTGTTTTTTTGTATGTGGTTCTTCTGCACAATTCACTCCATTTTGTTTAACTCCTACAAGGAACATCTTAATGCAGTGAATCAAGGTCTGGTTTAGGCATACCACAAATGCAATGTGTTTAAACAAAAGCTAGAAATGGTGTGAATTTGCTTACCTAGAAAACAGGTCCTGTTCAGGCTAGAGCACCCAGTGCTGCATCAGTTTAATTTATGCTTTTAAAGACCTTCTTGGAAGGGATGGTAACACACAGCCATTCCTGTTTGGCCTGGAGATAAACTAGCCATGAGCTACAGTTACTAAGAACATCAGGAGCAGGGTGATTAGGCAGAATTCCCAGTATCCAGCAGGAAACAAATGTTCTGGTGTCTAAGTGCTGAGGTAATCTAAACTACTTTCTGACCAAACTGGAGTTTTTCTGGCCATCTTCTGGATTTGGGAGGCTATTTTTGAAAGATCTCTATTAAAGTATATCAGAAGGGATATTCTTTCTATAAGACTGATAACCAAAAAAATTTTTTTTTAATTTACTCACTCAAAATACTACTGACTGAGAGTATTTGTACAAGTAGTATTTTAAAATTCTTTTACAGGTGCTGCAATAGAAATGTAAGTATTACGTAACTTTAAATTTCCTGACAACCACTTCTGAAGAAGTAAAAAGGGTGAAATTAATTTTTGTGTATTTTGCTTAACCTAGTATATCCAGAGTAATATCAGTATCCCAGCACTTGGGAGACAAAGGCAGGCAGATCTCTGTCAGTTTGAGGCCAGCTTGGTCTACATAAGTGAGTTCTGGGGCAGGCAGGGCTATACAGTAAAAGTGAGTTCTGGGCCAGACAGTTCTGGGCTACACAGTGAGATTCTGTCTGAAAATAGTCTGTGACTCTGGAAAAGTTACTTTTGCACCTGAGTGCCTTCATCGATATAGATGAAATAATGATGTGGGTAATAGGTTAAATAGCATTAAACATTAAATGTAGTTGCAAGTCTTCTGAGCCATTTCATATGGATGCTGGGAGGCAAACGGGTCCTCTGGAAGAACAGAAAATGCTCTTAACTATTGAGCCATCTCTTCACGCACACACACACACACACACACACACACCTTTAAAAAGCCAACCAAACATAAAACCAGGGTCTTATTGGGTAACCCAGTCTGGCTTCAAGCTCAATGTCCTCCAACCTTAACCTTTCCAGTGCTGGAATTACAGGCATGCATCACCATACCTGGCTTTACATCACTTAACACAGCTGAGAACCTCTGTAAAAGGCCTATTCCCAGGTGTCTAAGAGGCCTGGTTCTAATAGGTGGAGTGTAAGAATCAGTCTTGAGGTGAACGAAAATCAATGTGGTGGAATGGAAATGGAATCCCACCACTAGGCTTTCTTCATTGCCTTCTGTTTTAAGCTCAAGTCTATAAGTCACTGAAATTACATTCTATATTTGGTATCTGTTTCTTCCTTGTGGAAATTGCATTCTATATTTGGTATATTTCTTGCTCAAAACAGATCTGTGTCTCAAAAGATTGTGGATCTAAATGGCCTTTGCGGGAATAATCTTGAGTATTTTAAAAGGGAATTTTATGTCACATAAGCCAAGGATATGCCTCCTTTTCAGAGGTGTTAGAAGACTTGTAACTTTTCTGTTTGTCAGAAGTAACAAGAATGGGTGTAGGTTGAAAGAGAGCATGCATTCATGAGGCACAAAAATAGTACTCTAGTTGGTCAGACATGGTAGCATGCCTTTAATCTCAACACTCAGGAGACAGAGACAAATGGATCTCTATGAGTTTGAGGCCAGCCTGGTCTACATAGTGAGTTCCAGGCCATGCAAGGGCTATAAAATCAGACCCTGTCTCAAAAACAAACAACTCATTATCATCATCCATCTGTGACGGGGAATTTTCATGTGACCATAACAAGATCCTGTTCTTGGACTGTGCTCATTGCAGCTAGAGCAGAACAATACAGTGGTGGCCAGATCTATGGTGACGGTCAGGAGACCCTCCCCTGGATTCAAGTTATTACCTGTCCCCAGTTACACGTGATCTTGGGAGATGTTAGACCACATAAAAAAGTAAAAGATTGCCGGGCGTTGGTGGTGCACGCCTTTAATCCCAGCACTCGGGAGGCAGAGCCAGGCGGATCTCTGTGAGTTCGAGGCCAGCCTGGGCTACCAAGTGAGCTCCAGGAAAGGCGCAAAGCTACACAGAGAAACCCTGTCTGGAAAAAAAAAAAAAAGTAAAAGATTGACGACAGGACTCCATGAGTTTGCCATCCATGATGAGGTGGGACTTCATGGCGATGCATCTGTTTACAGGATCACCCGCACATCTGTAAGTAACCCTGCACCTGTGCTCTGTAAGAAAGCACAATAAACTCATTGTTCTCACCAAGTTGAACCTTGGTGAAATTACACTTATTAGTGATGCGCATCGTGGTGGTTGGACCTGTGTCTCTCTAGGAAAAGGTAACAACACTTGCCTAGTTAGTCATTGTGGCTGTGGTAGTTTGAACGAGTATGATCCCCATAGGCTCATATGTTTGAATGCTTGGCTCCCAATTAGTGGAACTGTTTGAGAAAGATTAAGAAGTGTTGCCTTGCTGGACGGTGGTGGTGCATGCCTTTAATCCCAGCACTCAGGAGTCAGAGGTAGGCCTGAGCTACAGAGTGAGTTCCAGGAAAGGTGCAAAGCTACACAGAGAAACCCTGTCTCAAAAAAAAAAAAAAAAAAAAAAAAAGTGTTGCCTTGTTAGAGGTGTGTCATTGGGAGCCAGCTCTGGCTATACCAGGCCCAGTCTCACTCGATAACTCCATCTTGCAGATAAGATGTGAGCTCTTAGCTACTTGTCCAGCACCATGCCTCCCTGCCTGCTACCATGCTCCCTGCCATGATGGTCATGGACTAACCCTTTGAGTCTGTAAGCAAGTCCTCAGTTAAATGCTTTACTTTATAAGTTGCCTTGGTCATGGTGTTTCTTCACAGCAATAGAACAGTCACTAAGACAGTGACACATGTCTGAAATCCAGCACTTGGGAGGTAGAAGCTGGAGGATTACCACAAGTTTGAAACCTGCATGGTCTGTATAGCAAGCTGTAAGCCAAGCAGGACTACATAGTGAGATCCTGTCTCAACAAAGCAACCCTTTCTGTTCCTCTGCCTCATAATCATCTTGCCTTGCCATTTCCCTGATATCCTTCTTCTATTACTCCTCTCAAACACAGACCATGGTCTCGCTTTGTTTAGTGAGTGTTTCCAAGCCAAGAATGTGAGTTTCAAATGTGTTACCTTCCACATTTGTCTTAACCTTTTAGGTCCAAATCTTTTATTGTATTCCTAGCTGCATTGTATGATGAACAAAACCAATTCACTCTACACTGCTGTTTCCATGGCTGAAATAGTAGAGAGGTTCAATGTCAATCTAATCAGGACAATGGTTCGTTATCATCATCACTCCTCTCTTGATGTAGAATTTCTATTGAACTTGCATCCCAAACTGCTATTGCAGTAGAGATATCTTGGAATCAGTCTTTGAGTTCTAATCCTTTGATCCAGAGACAAACGTGATGAGGTTTAAGTCATGTTGAAGACTGGAAAGGTAGCTTAAATATTTTAATGAAGACGTTCCCAAACCTTGGCTCACCAAATCAACTGGAGAGTTAAAAATAACCACATATGCCTGTGTTAGTACTCTTGAGTCTTAATTCATTCTTGTAGATCAGAAAAAAGTGGGAGAATCTGTATTTTTTTATTTTCTACCCTATACGATTTTGTTAAGCAGCCATCAGAAACACTGTTTTGAAATATACTTACTGTCTGGCATAAATGAAACTTATACAATAAAAAGAGAGGGGAACTTGGATGGTCCAGAAGCTCACTCACTTGCATGTGGTCCCCAGTGGCAGCAGTGTTAGAAAATGGGGCACTGAGAGATGATTGGATCGTGAGGGCTCTGACATCATCACAAATTAATGAACTGATAGATCATAGCCAGAGGGATTAGGAGGTGGTAGAAATGACAGGAAGTCAGCCCTGGTAAAGGGAGCAGGTCTGAGGTGTCATCAAGGGTAGAACTTTTCTCTGGCCCTTGATCTCTCTTTCTATCTCCTGGCAACCATGAAGTCAGAAGCTCAGCTCTGCCATACCACAGGCCCAGAACAATGGTGCCAAGTGACCACAGACTAAAACTGCCAGCCAAAGAATCTTTCTTCCTTTAAACTGTTTTGGTGGTGTTGTTGTTTGTTTTTGTTTTTGAGGTATCTTGTCACCATGATAAGAAGTTAACAGTGGGTATACATGGTCTCATGTGTATACAGGACCACATTAACGCACTTCACAAAATGTTGACATGGGACCAAACCCATTTTGATCTGAAACTTGAGTGTTTCTCAATATGTAGCTCAGGTTTTAGGCTGGTGCTTCTGAAAAGCAACCACTTAGGCCCATCATTTCTTGGAGTTGAGTGAAATCCAACAACAAACCTTTAGTTACAATGAATACACCACTCATTTTACCTACTAATTCACTGATACCTTTTTTTGTCATAAGTTTCACTCTGTCTTCTCTGGTTCAAAGCTACCTCAGTGAGTAAAGAAATACCTGAGCTGGACAGGAATATAAAAGATATTCTAAGTCAAACTGCTGTACTGATAATTGAGTAAGCAGAGGGGGCTTCTTTCGGCAGAAGGGAAAGAGATATAACTGTTGACATAAACCCTGGAAATAAGGACTCGAAAACTTACCTACATGAGATGACCTGCATGGAAAAAACATGTCATCAGCTGTAACTCAAGATCAGCAGAGTTCTAGGGTCTGGGGAAAATGCAGACCTCAGCACACTGTTCAGAAGGATCCACAGGTTCCTCCTTCAGAAAGCAGTGAACTTTAGGACGTAGTTTACACAATGGTACATAAGGACAAAATAGACTGAATGACCACCTCCCAAGTAATAGAGTTCTCCTCCAGGAGAGAAATATAATAATGGGGACCTAGAGAAGAGACACAGTACTGAGCTACTAAGCAGTTGACATGAATGTCTGAATAGTATCCTACTAGTTTTCTCTCTTTTGGGGGCACCATGCATGTGTATGCATACAGTGTACATGCAGGTCATGGGTGTGAACATGCATCGAAGCCAGAAGTCGATGCTGAGTGTCTTCCTTAGTTGCTTTCCATCTTCTTTTATTGAGACAGGGTCTCTTGGTGAACCTACACCTCACCAATGTGGTTAGATCAGCTGATCGGAAAGCTCCAGACACTGGCCTGGCCTCACTACCCCAGCTTTGGGGTTATCGACACATTTGTTGGGGGAATTTGAACTCAGGTCTTTGTGCTTGCATAATAAGCACTTCACCAACTGAGCTACCTCCCCATCCCTCTTCTTGGAGCCTCTTGACTTGAGTATTTCCTGGATGCAGAGCAATCTTGAAATTTGCATTGAAGGCACTTCCAGGGTGAACTGTCTTAAACTGTCTACAAAGAACTTCAGGAGAAAATGATCTATAGCCAGCTGTCTCACTGAGTCTAGGCCTACTCATTTGACATTTCTTTTTCTCTCAGAAAACTGCACCACAGTATACATTATTTGAACATGACAAACTTAATATGACATTTTCCACCTAGACTAACAAAACTGAGCCAATGACATTCTTGGAGTTTATTTTATCTAGTCCATTAGGAGAAGTCTAGATATTGAAACCAACATTTATTCATCTCTTTAGCAGAGAGAGGACAACAATGACATGTTTTTAAAAGCCATGAATTACATACTCATGCAGTCAGAAACCCACTATAATATCAGTTGACTGTACAAGTTGACAATGATCAAGGGTCTCACATTGAGCAGATATAACAAAACAGAACAAACCCCAAAGCAGCCTGACAATTAGCTGCTCTTAAGGAATGATTGGAGTCAAAGGTAGAGTCCTCACGAAAAAAGACTATTACCCTTATAACGGAGATCCAAAAGGCCTAGGGAGTTGGCTTGGTCAGTATGTATACAGACAGGAGGATCCCTGGGGCTTGCTGGGAAGCCCATTTAGCTGAATTATCAAGTTTCAGTGAGAGATCCTGTCCCAAAAATACTATGGATAGCAATTGAAGAAGACACTGGACCTTAATCTCAGACTTTCTAGCCACCAGAACTATGAAGAGTCAGAAAAAGTTAGTAAGTTACCCCAATCCTAAAAGGCTAAGCAGACTAAGACAGTGGTGATCTGAGCTGGAGACACCATCCCAAACACAATACAACTATTGGGCATTAAAAAAACAAAAACTACCATGAAGACTGTGTTTTTTATTTTTCCATTTTTTCAATATGAAATGATTTCTGGTGGCTGTTGTGTACTTTTTAACTTGTAGCAACATTCTAAGCAAAAGGTCTTTTTTATTTTAAATATTTATTTATTTATTATGTATACAGTGTTCTGCCTGCATGTATGCCTGCACATACAGAAGGGGGCACCAGATCTCATTACAGGTGGTTGTGAGCCACCATGTGGTTGCTGGGGATTGAACTCAGGACCTCTGGAAGAGCAGCCAGTGCTCTTAACCACTGAGCCATTTCTCCAATCCCCTTGGGTTGGAGATTCTAAAAGGCAAGAATTTTCCACCATAGAAATAAAAAAACATCTAGTTACATGCCTTTCACCTCAACTAATTTTTAATCTCCTTATATCCTCCTGGAATCATCAGTTCCTAACAGTACTTTGCCCAAAGAACCTAAAAATCCCCTCTGTGTATGTGTTTATCTATTTCTAAACAGTCTTAAAAACAGTCTTATTAAATAAGAAACACCAAGCCAAATACAGGGGTGAAAGCCGTAGAGATCAGAGAAATAGTGATAGACACCAGCTAACCTTACTCACCACATTGCTGTAGCTCCCCCCCCCCAGAGAACCAGCTTCTTCCTGTCTAACCTGTGCCTTTATTGCCTTGCTGTTCTGCCTTCTCATTGGCTTTTAGCCCAGCCACCTCACTTCCTTGTCACTGCCTGTCTGTACAGACCTCCAGGTCTCTATGGTTGGTACTAGGATTAAAGGCATGTGTCACCACGCTTGGCTGTGTCCTTGAACACACAAAAACTCTGCCTGCCATGTGATCGATTAAGGGCATGTGCTACCACTGCATGACTTCTGTTTATGGCTAGTTATGACCTCTGATCTCCAGGCAAACTTTATTTATTAACATACAAATAAAATATCACCACATTTATCTCTGTCTCGCTCTCATTTTGCCAACTGATTGTGTGTGTAAGGGAGTGTGTGTATGTGGCACATGCATGTATGTACATGTGTGCAGGTGTAGCTGGAAGTTTTCCTGTGTCTCACCTGGCCCATGGCTACTCAGACCCAAGTAAACATACAGAGGGTTGTATTAATTAAAACTGCTCAGCCATTAGCTAAGGTCTACCATTGACTAGCTCTTACATTTAAACTCAGCCCATTTCTGTTAATCTAAATGACGCCACGTGTTCCATGGCTTTACCTGTGTGCCATTACATGCTGCTTCCTGGACGGCAGGCTGGTGTCTCCTGACTCAGCCTTCCTCTTCCCAGAATTTTCTTTGTCTGTTTATCACACCTATACTTTCTGTCTGGCTACTGGCTAATCAGCATTTTATTAAACCAGTGTACAAAAGCATTATCCCACAGCATGTAGGAGTGTACTCAAATGGAGGCCAGAGGTTAGCATTGGAATGTTTTCAACAATTGCTCTTCCATCTTGTTTTTTTAATTAGCTTCTCTCACTAAACTTAGAATTGTCCTGTCTCAGCTTCCCAGTGCCAGGGTTGTAGACATGTACTTACTCACTCAGCTTTTTATGTGGCTTCTGGAGGATCTGAACTCAGATCCTCATCCTTGTGCAGCAAACATTTTACCTACTGAGCCATCTCACACAAACCCTAAACATGACATCCATTAAAGACTAGATTCATTGTAAGTGAAATATACACATTTCATAGAGCTACAGATGACCTCAAGGAAACTGAAACTGATGTCCCCCCTGTTCTGGAATCTCCAAGTCTGGACTCAATATGTCAGTAGGGTTTCTTCCTTCTGGAGGCTCTGGGGGAAAGCAATTCCATAACTGTATTCTAATTTCTGACAGCTGTAAATAATTCTCCCATCCCTCTCTTCTCTCCCTCCATCTCTGCCTCCATGTTTCCTCTCCCTCCCCACCTCTCTCACTATCCCTTCTTTGCATGTGCTCAAGATGGAACCTAGAACTTCATGCATACTAGGCAAATGGCTGAACTACACCCTCAGCTCTGAAGCAATTCTCAAACTTCTAGACTTAGAGTGGTACCATTTCAGCCTACAGCTGTCTTCATGCCTGTGTTTGTAGTGTGGCATATGTCTGTGGATGTGGTTATGTGTCTTAGTGTGTATGCAAATCACTTCTTTTTTTTTTTTTT
>CABHPH010117326.1:8097-23631 GCA_902168325.1 Peromyscus nudipes | reverse complement strand
CCTCTTTAAGGATATTTTTTATTTCTTCTTTAAGGGCCTCTATCATCTTCTTAAAGTCATTGTTAGGATTGATTTCTTCTGTTTCTTCTGCCTTGGTATGTTCAGGACTTGCAATTGTAGGGTCGGTAGGTTCTGGTGTTGTCATATAGGTCTTTATGTTGTTGCCTGTATTTTTCCGCTGGCGTCTACTCATCTCTTTCTCTGCTCAGTGCAGATGGTGTAAGACCCTAACCCTTCAGGCTTACACCTCTAAGCCTCAGAAATGAGAAACTTCAAGCACCCGAAAATGAGAAACTAAAAATCTGGTTCTCTGGGCAAGCTGACCACCCCTGTTCTCAGTCGGTGAGGTGTATACTTACGATTCTGGTGATCTAGTTCTGTGGTTGGGTGATCTTGATAAGTTCTTTTGAGAGCTTCTTGAAATACAGGATCCAAAGACACCTCTTACTCCGTGGCTTGCTGTATAGCTGGGTGGCTGGCCCCTGATGTCCTCCTCCTTCTCTGGCTCCTCGATCCTTCAGGTTCCGGCGAGCACCGCGGCGTCCTCCCTCTTTGCCTCTGTAGCCACAGCTGCACTGATCCCTGCCGCGGAGCCCAGGTCCCACAGGGGGCGCCTGCCCCGCGCTGCGCTCTCCACTAGTTCCCAATTGAGAAGCAATCAGCAAGGTGATTAACATCCACTGTGCAGGTTCGGGCATCCCTGAACCTTGTAGCTCCTCTTCTTGCGTTCACCCAGCTCTGTCGTGCCCCAAAGGGTCACCCGGGGAGCCCCCGGCCGCTGCTCCTTCCCTGTGCTCGCTCCGACCACACCTCTCACCCGAGCGCCCGGCGATCCGCTCACCCGCAGGCCTGGGGAGACTGCGCGGGAATGATCAATCCAAAGCGCAGATTCCCGAGGAAGGCAGAGAAACTCTGATGCTCTAGCCAGCTTTTCTTAACGTAAATTAATCCATCTATCTTTTGTCTCTAAGCCTTTATCTTTCACTTTTTCTGTATACCTTTTTTGACGTCTTTCTTTGTGGCCCTGTTCCTCTTACTTCCACATCAGTTCATCATCCAATTTTGCTCTCATACACGGCCCACCGGCGGCAGCCGCCATCTTGACTCCCCCAGCCATATATAATAATCGTTTATAGTCGTATGCTCTCATTTTTTATTTATATATTTTATTCTCTCTCTCTCTCTCTCTCTCTCTGTGTGTGTGTGTGTGTGTGTGTGTGTGTAGGCATGCATGCCATCACATGCTTATGGAGATCAGAGGACAATTTGAAGGAGCTGGTTCTCTTCCCACCATGTGGGTCTCAGGGATTAAACTCAGATCAGTAGGCTTGGCAGCAAGTGCTTTACCTGCTAATCCATCATGCCAGTCCTTCATTGTATGAATGATCTCATTATGTGGCCCTGGCCTAGAAATCTCCATGTATACCAGGCTGGCCTCAAATTCACAGAGTCACACTGGTCTCTGCCACTCAAGTGCTAGGGTTCAAATCATATACCACTGTGCTCAGCAATCGCATAGTATCTAAAACAAAAACATATCATGTATTCAGAAAATATTGAAACAGTTCAGTTATAGACATTATATAAAACATTGAATTAGAAAGCAAAAATGTTTATTCTATTAAAAAATTACATTGGACTTTGGCAATAAATAAAACCCAAAAATCAATGAAAATCTCCATATTTGATTAAATTCCAAACACAAGGTATTTTACTCCAAAAAGAAGAACGTCAAAGTATCAAACTAAAAATACAGATATTAGAGTCTGAGAATATAGCTCATCAATAGAGTACATGCCTAGTATGCACAAGGCCCTGGATTCTATCTCCAACACACACACACACACACACACACACACACACACACACACAGATTTAAAATCTGCTAGTCTTTCTCACCAAAAATTGTCACCAATGTGACAATCCACCACAATGGCACTGAAGTTAGTCAATTTCTAAGGATATAAAAAAAAAATCGGAGCTGGAGAGATGGCTCATGAGGATGGAGAGATGGCTCAGAGATTAAAAGCACTGACTGCTCTTCCAGAGGTCCTGAGTTCAATTCCCAGCAACCACATGGTGGCTCACAACCATCTGTAATGAGATCTGGTGTCCTCTTCTGGCCTGCAGTCATACATGCTGTATACATAATAAATAAATTTAAAAAAAATCATCACATAAGCAATGTTCCCACAATATACCATAACCTATAGTCAATTCCCTTTGTGCTGTTGGCACTCACCAACAGGACCAGATATTCTTAAAAAAGCATCTTTGTAGGCAGAGTCAGGAGTTGCCAGCAGACGCAGAGGGAGCAGGAGATAAATGTGCCATGCTAATAAATGTACTATAACGTGGCAGAGTGTAAATAAAGAATCCGGGTTAACTTAAAATGTAAGAGCTAGTTAATAATAAGCCTGAGCTATTGGTCGAACATTTATAATTAATATAAGCCTCAGAGTAGTTATTTGGTACTGGGTGGTTGGGACAGGAAACTTCCACCCACACATCTTAAATGGTAAGCTCCAATGGGACCATATTTAATGTCATAGAAATTGTATGCCAAATATGAATCTTGCCCTGACACACATAAAAAAGGAAACAGGCTCCTTAGTTATGAGCTACAAAATTCTAGTGCAAGGAAAAATACCATCCGTCTTTTGGGTACAACCCATCTTTCTGTGATGGGAAGAAAGCTCTTTTGCAGGCTGAATATCTTTTAACTCTTAATCTTAGGTCTTCAATAATGTTTAACGCTCGATGAACTTACCATGTTGGAATCATAAGAACAGATAAAGAGGAAGCAGAGACTGATAAAAACCATGGTTTCAGCAATGGGAGATTAAAACAGAAAACAATTTTAACATAATATGGAGGATAGCATACCCAGGAAGAAATTTTTTATTTTTCATTTTTTTAGTATTCTAGAATTTGACAGAAAACATCCACCTCATTAGAAAGATACAAGAAGTTAACACATGGACAGTGACTTTGAGCTGGAAAAGCAGGGAGAGACACACTGTGCAGTGAGCAGAGTGTGGAAAGCATGTGACACAGAGAGGCAGCATGCTTGGCAGCAGCATGTAGTCAGGCTTAATAGAGGAACAGCATTGTTGGTAAAGGGAAATGGGGGAGATAAGATCAAAAAAAAACTCAGGGAAACAAGAAGAAGTAGTGGGTTGTTCTACACTCTCTTCTCTAACATGAACATCTAAGCGGAAGTTTTTGTTTTATCTTTGTTTAGAGAAAATTTGATGTCTCACAGTGATTTCTTTTCTGAATTTAAATCACTTACCTATTCTTTGCAGCAGGGCTGTGAAAGGTCGAGGAGCAGAACTCATACCTGACTCATTTTCATACCCTCAAATGCCTTGGACAGAAATGTCAAAGAAGCACCTTTAATGACTGTGATAGCTACTCCTGGTTGTCAGCTTGACTATATCTGTACTGAACTATAAGCCAGAAATGGAGGGCACAGCTGGGATCCAGATTTTGAGGCAGGAGAACCTTGACTAATACAGGTAAAGGTACCAGTGTAGAGGGGTAATTGCTGTGACAGACCTGACGATGTTTTGGGGAAGATTGTGGAAGGACTTTGGAACTTTGGGCTAGAAGAACCATTGAGTGTTAAGAGCTCAGAGAGATATTTTTTAGGAGTTTGGAAGATAAAAATGTTTAGAGCAATGCAGAAGATGGAGGCCTGGCTTATGAAAGTTCAGAGGGAAGTTTAAAGACTCTATCAGGGCCATTTGTTATTCTGAATTAAGAGCCTGTGGTTCTGGCTAGCTGAGGCTGAAGAATCAGCTGTGATTAACAAGATATCAGAACCACTAAAGCAAAATTTTTCTTTGTTGGGATACTTGATGGTAGTTGGCTGGAGCTAAGAAATTAGCAGTGATTAAGAAGAGACTAGCATCACTGAGGTGGCATCTTCTGGAAAGTATTTCCTAAGAGCACAGAGAAGCTGTGTTTCAGAGGTTGTACCTCATGCTGGAAGCCAGACTTTGTAACATGTAAGCATCATGCAGGTGGTACTGCTTTTGAAGACATGAAGGGGTCATGGAGTGCAGCTGAGGACTGGCACTGTGAGATGCCAGGAAAGGTCACTGGTGAGGGTGCAGCCTCAGTGGCAGTTGAAGGCCCAGGAATGAGGGAGTCATGCAAAGAAGTTGAGGGTTGGCACTATGAAGAGAGCCTATGAGAGGCTATTGGTGAAAGTGCAGCCCAGTTGCAGCAAGGGACCCCAGCATTTTGGAGATGCCAGTACCATGGGAAGACCACCAAGAACAGCAGCATCAGTGGGGTAGAGCCAGGCAGAGCCTAGAAGATAAATTGTGTGTGCTGCAGAGGGCAAAGCTGGAGGTGACCCAAGCCCTTTGGAGGCGTCCAGAAGATCGTAAGTGAATCCCAGATAATTGTACATTGAGTTATTTATACTATTGGAGTTTGATTTTGCTTGGTTCAGATTGTGACAGTACCCTGGTTCTTCCCTCTTGAAGGAAGTATTTAATTTTGATTTTTAAAGGAGCCCACAGCTGAAAGAAAGACTTGAACTTTTAAAAGAAATTGGATATTTTAAAGAGATTGAAATTTTAATATGTTTGAATTGGTAAAGACTGTGGACTTTTAAAATTATTTATTTATTTATTTATTTATTTGTTTGTTTGTTTTTGTTTTTGTTTTTCGAGACAGGGTTTCTCTGTGTAGCTTTGCGCCTTTCCTGGAACTCACTTGGTAGCCCAGGCTGGCCTCGAACTCACAGAGATCCGCCTGCCTCTGCCTCCCGAGTGCTGGGATTAAAGGCGTGCGCCACCACCGCCTGGCTAAAATTATTTATTATTTTAATGTGAGATCTTGGGGATGAATAAGAAAGGAAGGAATATGGCTTAATAGCTATGTGTTTATGTGTCAAGTTGTCAAAGGGTCGACTGTACTGGGTGGTTTTGTGTGTCAACTTGACACAAGCTACAGTCATCAGAGGAAGGAGCCTCAGCTGGGGAAATGCCTCGATGAGATCCAGCTGTAAGGCATTTTCTTATTTAGTGATCAATGGGAGATGGCCCAGTCCATGGTGGGTGATGCCATCCCTAGTCTGCTGTGCCTGGATGTTGTGGGGTATTTGTACACTGTGTGAGGAGGTATTGCTGTGATTAGTGAAATAAAAAACTGAACAGCCAATAGCAGGAGGTATAGGCAGGGCTTCCGGGGCAGAGAGGGAGGACAAGGAGGAAGAATCTAGGTATGCAGATTTCACCAGAGACTCTGAAGAAGCTGGACATATGGTACAGAACAGAGGTAATCAAGCCACAGGACAGAATGTAGATTAATAGAGACAGGTTCATTTAAGTTATAAGAGCTAGTTAGAAAAAAGTCTAAGCTAAGGGCAAGCTTTCATAATTAATAATAAGTCTCCAGGTCATTATTTGCAGGCTAGCGGGCTAAAACAGTCCAAGGAGAAAGCTTGTGACATATGACATCCAGTGTGGAGGCTCGAATTATCCAAACACAGCGTCTGAGAAAGCTAATAAAAGTTCTGGACAAGGAGCCAGACATGGTCTCTCAGGTAGGCAGATGCTCACAGCTCCTGGGCACTGCCTAGCCAACAGAACCTCAAGGTAGGGGGCCTAACTGCTGCCTAACAGTTTAAGATTTGTCTTATGCAGTCAGAGAACACTACAGGCCTTAGTAAAGCCAGGTCCAGACACAAAAATCCTCTAAAAAAGATACAGTATGCTTTAAATTGTGCTTAGATGCTGAAGAAAGAAAATTGTATAGTCATAAAAAATTATAAAAAAATAAATAGTTTAAAAATAATGAAGTCTCTAAAGAGAGAGTAAAGTAATATAAAAGAAAAAAGCCATGTAAAGATGGGAAATACACAGGGGGTCTGGATCCTGTATGGTGCTTTCTTGGCTTTGAATTTTTTTAATGCTAATAAACAAAAAACAATAGCTACTGAGAGACATTGGATTATGGAAACTACTAAATTAAACCGACCTATATGTTTTAAGAATGTCTTAACTTCAGAATGGAAGTCAGAAAATGTGTTGGATTGGAGGAAAGGTTATGCCTTTGTTTCCACAGGAAACAAAAGGCTATAGATGCCTTCCAAATTAATGACATTAATCACATTTGATCGGGGGAGACCTCCTGAAAATCACAGTTACAGACATAAAGGAAAAAAGCCAAGAAAGGCTATAGGACAGGTGATGTTATATGCTGATCCCTCAATATGGGTACAGCTCTGAGACCGGATGAGACATGATAAATCTTGTTGGCTATAGAATCCTCATGACTTATTATTACATACAACCCTTTCATAGGTTTAGACAGTTCAAACAGATTTATAAAGATAACAGATGCCTTTTACCTGTTCAAATATAGAACAAAAATCTTCTTTAGCTGACTTGTGCACACTGTACATTCTATACTTGTGTTAATACAGATATGTTACCTTTAAAACTTTGTGTGTTTAAAAAAAAAAAAAAACAGTGAAAACAAGTAGGCCAAGTGATCCAGCCTCAAAATCAAAATGCCTCTGCTAGCGTCCTCAAAATTCTGCATCTAGAACAACTTCAAAGCTGCTAGCTGAGGTAGTACAGCCTCACAGACTACTCCGGCCAAAATTTCAAATAAGCTCTACATGTTCCTATCACACAGAGACAAACAAAAAATAATACAACTACCTCTCCCAGGACTAGACCATTATCTCATTTTTCTCAGATTCCCTAGAGTGGCCATCACCCACAGACAACAGGAAGCAGTGTAGAGAACATGATGCCCATATCCCAAGATGGGTAGTTTTTGGTCGTTCAATGAACTATGAATATTTATCATCATTTGATTGCAAGTTGTGGTTGGTCATGGTCAAGGAGAAAGCTGGGCAAAGGAGATTAGATTCAGGGAACTCATTCTGAAAAGTAAAAGAGGAATATAGAAACTATAGGATAAAAGGGTGGGTTATCTGTTGGAGCCCACCGAGGTTTCCTAGTGGCTGTACCCAGCAGGGCTGCATGAGGGGATGACTGGGCCACGGGCCTGGGTACAGCTGTCTGGAAGGATCTGCACTTGGCTGTGTCTAGCAGGGGGAGGCCTTTTGCCCTTCTGCTTGGCATTGTTGTAAAAAGCCCTTTTGAATGAAGTTCTGGGCTGTTGGATTTTGACCCAGACCCTCCCGAGTCTATCCTGTGTTTCTGTCTTTCCTCTCATTATCTAGGTATCTCTTTCTATGTAATATTTCTCACTTCTCACTACTCAAGAGTACCTTGGGTAGTAACAGTGGGGGTTAGTCCACCACAATTATTGAATCTACTTTTAAACTAAAAAGGCAACTACTAGTCTTAAATATTTTACATTGGTATGGCTTTGTGTATATTGATACAAATTTAAGGTTATTTTTGTTAGAACATATATATGTTTCTAATCTTGTTTAAGGTATTGTACCTATGCAGCTCATTTAAAAATGTAATGTAAAGGTCTAGTCCTTGAAAGCTATTTAGGATAATTAAGAAATACAGGTTAGTAGTTAGTCATCTATAACAATCAAATTTGTAGCCATGTTAGGTATGTTTTTCAAGGTCAAACAGAGATATAGTTTAGATAGGCGGTCTTCAAACACTTCAGAGACCTACAAAATATGGCATTTAAGATGATTTATGGGGGCTGGAGAGATGGCTCAGTGGTTAAGAACACTGTGCTGCTCTTCCAGAGGTTCTGAGTTCAATTCCCAGCAACCACATGGTGGCTCACAGCCATCTGTAATGAGATCTGGTGCCCTCTTCTGGCCTGCAGGCATACATGCAGCCAAAGCACTGTATGCATAATAAATAAATTTAAAAAAAAAAAGATGTTTTAAAAACATAAGGCTTTTCATGACAGTGAGACACATCTGTTCCTGACAGCACAAATCTACTTCAAAAAAGGATGATGGGCATCAAAGAACCTCCATATGGAGTTTGTTTTTATTGTGGCAAAGTTAACCACTGGGCAAGAAACTGCCCTTGCCTTGATGAATGACAGTATGCTGTCCAGAGTGGACAATCAGGATACAAAAGAAAGTAACTGCCGGGCTGGAGAGATGGCTCAGAGGTTAAGAGCACTGGCTGCTCTTCCAGAGGTCCTGAGTTCAATTCCTAGCAACCACATGGTGGCTCACAACCATCTATAATGAGATCTAGCGCCCTCTTCTGGCCTGCATGCATACATGCAGACAAAATACTGTATACATAATACATAAATAAATAAATCTTTAAAAAAAAAAAAAGAAAGAAAGTAACTGCCAAACTTTGCCAAGACAGGGTAGGACAGTCCTTCAAAATTCCTGTTTTACAGAAAAGTTTGTCAGATATTCTAGGCCTGTAGGCCAAAGATGGATGCCCCAATATTGTAGAGGAACCCTGAGTCCAGGCAGCCAAATGTCTCTGTAGTATCTATAGCTTTGGAAGTTGTTTGTTCTGCACTTCCTATTTACTCAAGTAATATTTTATCCTTCTTGGGTCTCTGATGGGGACTGAAGATTAGATAGTTATACGGTTTTCCTTGTTATCAAATTCAGAAAAAGAAAATATAAGAGATGTAAAGTTGATAAAGTTGAGAAACATAAAAGCTTAAGTTGTTTAAGATATTTTTAGTTCTAAAAAGTTATTTTTACATGGCCGGGCGTTGGTGGCGCACGCCTTTAATCCCAGCACTCGGGAGGCAGAGCCAGGCGGATCTCTGTGAGTTCGAGGCCAGCCTGGGCTACCAAGTGAGCTCCAGGAAAGGCACAAAGCTACACAGAGAAACCCTGTCTCGAAAAAACCAAAAAAAAAAAAAAAAAAAAAAAAAGTTATTTTTACAATGGTAATACAAGTTATGATAGAAAATGGTTTAGGTATAAAACTTTGGACTCACCAAGATATGATAGATAATGGAGTAATTACTCTCAATTTGCCAAATGAAAATGGATTGGATATTGTGAATGTAATTCTTACCTGATAATTTTTTACTGCATATAGTTTTACTGTATTAGAGTTAAAATCTTTCCTTTTTACTTAGACAAAAAGGGGGAAATGTGGGATATTTGTACACTGTGTGAGGATGTATTGCTGTGATTAGTGAAATAAAAAACTGAACAGCCAATAGCAGGAGGTATAGACAGGGCTTCTGGGGCAGAGAGGGAGGACAAGAAGGAAGAATCTAGGTATGCAGATTTCACCAGAGACTCTGAAGAAGCTGGACATATGGTACAGAACAGAGGTAATCAAGCCACAGGGCAGAATGTAGATTAATAGAGACAGGTTCATTTAAGTTATAAGAGCTAGTTGGAAAAAAACCTAAGCTAAGGCCAAGCTTTCTTTTTGGTTTTTTGAGACAGGGTTTCTCTGTGTAGTTTTGGTGCCTATCCTGGATCTCGCTCTGTAGACCAGGCTGTCCTCGAACTCAGAGATCCGCCTGCCTCTGCCTCCCGAGTGCTAGGATTAAAGGCGTGCACCACCACCACCCAGCTTGTTTTTTTCTTTTGTTGTTGTTTTTAGTCAAGCTTTCATAATTAATAATAAATCTCCAGGTCATTATTTCTGGGCTGGTGATCCAACGAAGTCCAACCAGAAAGTTTGCTACACTTGAGTTCTATAAGAAGGTAGGCGGAGCAAGCCTTGGGAAGCAAACCAGTAAGCAACTCCCTCCATTGCCTCTGCATCAGCTCCTGCCTCCGGGAACCAGCCCTGTTTGAGTTCCTGTCCTGACATCCTTCAGTGATAAACAGCAATGCTAAAGTGTAAGCCTAAAAAATCCCTTCCTCCCCAACATGGTTTTTGGTCACAGTGTTTCATCACAGCAAGAGAAACCCTAAGACAATGACTAAATACATGAATGACTACACTGGCCATATCATTTAACTTTCCTGAGTGTCAAGCATTCATCTATGCCTGGAGGCATGAAGGCTATATATATGGCATGTGTTTTAGGGCTTGGCAGCCCACTCATTTCTGTTGTTCCAGGACAAAAGCAGCCATAGACAAATACATAAATGAATGGGCATGAGTGGGTTTGAATAAAACTTTATTAATAAAATGCAGAATGTCCCACAGACAACAGGTTTCCAACACTTTATCTATACAAATGTAAATATGAGACTACACTATATAAGAACATTCGAGTATAAGTTACAATAAACAATTCTAGACTATAGTTCTGCAATCTAAATAACAGTTCCAACTTAAATTTAGAGTTTTGAGTTTCATCTAGAAATTGAAAACTACACTTATAAGTAATGCTCCAAAGAACAAAATACAAGTTACAAAGTAGAAAAAAAGTAACATTAGAACAAGATAATTTAATATCTGATATAATTGATACAATCATCACCAAAGTTTTAACACTAATTATATTTTAGTTCCTAAAACCTTAGGTTTCAGTGTCATCTTGAACACAGTTATAAATATATCTAAAAAATTAGTCTGATACAAATATAGGTTCATTTACCGAATGAAGATGGTGTAATGAAGACAACATTCACACCATTGAAGTTTTCCATGCTCATGGTATAACAATAAATACTGTAACAAGTCGATGAATAGCATGACCTATTTACATAAAGATTTATTTTTATTAATCATGTGTATGCATATGTCTATGTAGAGTATTTATATACGAGTGCAAATGCACACAAAAGCCAGAAGAGGGAGTTACCTGTAGGGCTAGAGGTTATAAGTCACCCAATATGGGTGTTAGTAACCAAATTTGGGTCTTCTGCAACAGCAGTATATGCTCTTAACCACCAAGCCTTCTCTCCAGCCCCATATTTACAATTTAAAATCTGAAATTTTTAATTTTAAAATTCAAGAATCAAATAATGTCACAAATTCATTAGAATGGTGACCTTAATTCTTTTCCCTTTTTTTGGTTTTTTGAGGCAGAGTTTCTCTGTGTAGCCCTGGCTGTCCTAGAACTCACTATGTAGACCAGGCAGGCCTAGAACTCACAGAGATCCACCTGCCTCTGCCTCTTGAGTGCTAGGATTAAAGGCATGTGCCACCACGCCTGGATCTTTTCCATTCTTATAATTAATTATTCATCAAGACCTAGATTACAGAATGAAAACATTCACTTTTAACCATTACCAAAGAGTCAGTAAATTAATTAGAATGCTATAATTCAGGAGTCCAACACGAACAGCTCATGTCTCTACACTGCTTTCTGGAATAGGGCAATCATTTCTGGCTTCTCATAGACTTACCAAACATCTTGCAAAGTCTTTGTTTTCTGACAGGAATCCATACCCTGGGTGTACCTTAGGAATGAAAAGAAAAGGCTCTCTTAACTTTATCATACTGTAAATCTTCCCAATCCACAAGGTATTCACTGTTCCAGTGTGTTGAAGGTGACTTCCTCAATGACCAGTTCTATTCCTCCTTTGTTCTAGCACCAGGCAGCCCACAATGGCTTCTATGTCCTACCCAGATGCATTTGTCTACTCTATCCAACAGAAACTCACTTGACTTTTCCTGAGGCTGTTCAACAAGTTTAGAGAACTTCACAAGGGCTAGTGGGTCAAAGAGTTATGATCTACAAACTTTTGGCAAAATAGATGAAAATCTCAAGAATATCTGCTTTCTAAAGCCCACACTTGCCAGGCATGGTGGCACAAGCCTACATATAGTTCTAGCACTTGGAAAACTGAGGCCAGCAGATCTCTGAATTTGAGGCCAGCCTGGTCTACATAGTGAGTTCCAGGACAGCCAGAGCTATGTAGAGAGAGACCATGAATGAATGAATGAATGAATGAGCCCAAGCTCTAAGCCACACAGTACATCTTATTCCTAATAGCAGAAGGTGTTCTGACACTCTCCAGAGCCTCTGTCAAACTGCACTCAAATGGAGGTTTGGTTCAACTTTTACTTTGTACTCTCTATTATTTTTTCTTTTGGTATCTATTCTTTCCTTACTCCAAATTTGGCCATTCTCAATTACTCTGTGCTATGTTCCCCACAAGCCACAATGTGCACTCTAACCTGTGTCCTAGTCAAGTCACTTTTTCACTCTAATACACAGCCAACCCTGAGCCACACCAACATCAGTCAGTGTTGGAGCAATTTCTAGTAAAATACTTCTGCTAACAGAAAAGTTGGATTCCTGAAGGAGCCAAAGAAAGACGCTTGACATAGTACAGAATAATTTAAATACTCACAGCAGGAAAAGACCTTCACTCCATCATCTCATTTGAATAGAAAAAGCCACTGGAGACTGTGTTCTGACAAGCGAGGGTTAAAACCTTACAAGTTTTACTTCTGTTCAACGCTAATACACTGTAAGCACCCACAATATGGAGTCATAGAGTAGTGTTTTATTTAAGCATTTCTTCCTAAGAAATGAGCAGAGAGAGCACTAAAGAAGGTGCTCCAGGCTGGTGCAGATGCTGGCTGCTTTCATCCAACTGCAGTGATAATTCTGCTTTTAATATGAAATGTACAGTTAGTTCTCTGGTTAAAAACAAAAATCAAAGATTACTATACCTGATGTCTGAAACTAGCTTTTTCCTTGGATTCCACTCCATCCAACCCAAATTAGGGGTGGAGAAAGGATTTACCAATGTAAGTTATTAGCATTTTGTTGACACTAACCAACTGAGATAATTAGCAAATACACTCTTTTTATTTCTAGCAATGCAAATGAGTGTGAACAAATTTTAAATGACTAAATTGAAATTTAAACAGTCTTTTCAGAGCCTGCTTATAACACAGAAGACTGGGATCTTTGTTTTTTGTTTTTAATGCTCTTATTACACTGAAAGGGTTAATACTCAAAACTAATTGGGATTTCTTTCTTCCTGGCAAATGTGGAACTGAACTGAAGCTGCTCCCTGGTGTGAGAGCTGAACCCAGCAGCCACCTGCAGCATCAGTCACCAACCAAAACTGCCAGATGCTACAAAGCCTTTGATTTTCAGTAGTGAATCCGGCCACATTTAACTCATGTGACACAAACTAACTGCAACAGCATTTTCAATCATTCTTTCTTATGTTTTCTAATACAAACTCCGGCTTTCTGCTCACTGCATATGAAACAGCTGCAGAAGATAGGTTCATTCAGACTCACAGCTTGGGCCCTGGTTTTCTTAATGGCTTCCATGATGGCATCCACGTTGAGGTAGCTTTTACTGGTGGGAGCTGGGCCAACACAGACAGCCTCATCCGCCATTTTCACATGAACCTAAAGAGACAAATCCCTGCATTAACAGATGCTCTGTAAAAAGAATTACAACCACCCGTAAGCAGACGCAAAATTTCAAATCTGATTGTTTCACAGTTACTCATAGAATCAAATTTCTTTTCAAATATCTGCTAAAAAACAACAACACAACAAAAAGGCTCAGGGTCTGTATTACCCATGACTTCATTTATTAGGCATGCCTCACCCACTGTCTAACCAAACAATTTCTATAATACACCTGTATCCCTCTTTGGTTCATCCATGCATAAATCTGATATCAAAAACTACCTCACTACATGGAACCAGAATAGTCCAATATTTTAATAACAGGCACATTCATGCCCAGTTCTGAGCAAGCTCCCCAGGAAGTTGGATAATTAGAGGGACTGAATGGAGGGATGCAATGTGTGTCCCTGCACAGCATCAGGTCGGCACCAGGCTCAAATTAAAGCCCAGAACTAAAGAGTTCAATATCATAACACATGAACCAGAAAATTCTAAGAAACATTTAGATACTCTCACATTCGAGTCTTGTCCATTTTACATTTAGTCTAAAAAAAAAAAAAAAAAAAAGATGTGTATAGTAAGTACTCAATCTATTCAAATTCAGGCATGTGCTCTTCATTTTTAAGACAACTCACTCTACAGTTTTTAGTCTGTGTGTTTTTGCTTAAAAAGAGGCTAGGTAGGCATTCAATAGTGAAAGATAAACTGTTCAATTCCAAAAAAATCTATTCTTTTTAAAATCATAGTATGTTTTTAAACTGGCATCTTATAATGATTTTACAGCTTACGAAACTCACAATCAGATTATAATTATTTTGAAAGGCAGATACATAAAGCTGGGTATGAACATACATCTCAACATTTATGATCCACTTCTCCACTGAGAGAGAAGAGGGAGAATCGACAGCAGAAATACTTCAGTGTCTCCAAGTCATAATCTTCAGTTCTGAACTAATCTTTAAAAACTACTTTGTGAAGTGAGATCCGAAAACTTACAAAGTTGACTTTTAGAAAAAAATCAGAATTCTTTTTATTCAATAAAGTTTTCCAATTCAGTAAATGTCATTGCACATTAAAAGGAAGTGATAACCTCCTCAAAGAGGTTACAGATCAGTATCTTAATACAAAATACTCAAATATATATACTCTTGGGTTTTTTGTTTGTTTGTTTGTTTGTTTGTTTGTTTGTTTGGTGTTTTGAGACAGGGCTTCTCTGTGTAGATTTGTGTCTTTCCTGGATCTCTCTCTGCAGACCAGGCTGGCCTCGAACTCACAGAGATCTGCCTGCCTCTGCCTCCCGAGTGCTGGGATTAAAGGCTTGTGCACCATGCCTGGCCCCAGTGTCAACAGTCTTGAGAACCAGCCCTTCTGGACTGCTTTGTTCCTTGTCACTGTCTCTGTGGTAAATAAGATGAAGAGCTCCAGATGTTTTTCTTCTCAGATGACTCTGCCTCTGTTCTGACCCTGCACTAGACTGTAGGTTTGTAGAGATGCTATAACTCACCCCTCTGTAGTGAAATCTATTTCTGAGAAACAGAAGTGAGTGTATGTGTAGCCCTTGCCTGTCAAGTCCATTTTTGCACTTGCAGTTTTGACCTGCTTGGGATGTATAATTGGAGTGTTTGTTAGAACAATGTGAATCAGCAGCAGCAATATGTTAGACTCAGAACTTGTCCTTGGTGTGTTTATGACGCATTTGTAAAAATGCAGGGAGGCATGTCTACTATGGTAGCTAAAGAATAACAGAAAAGTTACATATGCAGCGTCTTAGAAGTCTGAAGACAAGACGAGTCAAGGCATCACCATACCATCAGAGCCCTCCTTTTCCTGTGTGTGTGTGTGTGTGTGTGTGTGTGTGTGCGCGCGCGCGCGTGTGTGTGTTCATTAAAGACATTTTGGGTATATGTGTATCTTTTGATTTCTTTTCCTCCATATGTGTGCCACTTATTAGACCCATTGCTCAGGCTGAGAAAGCATCCTTTGGGTGTACTAGGTTTGACTTCAAAGACAATGACTTATTGTTGGCACTTTTCTTTTTTCCTTGAAAGACGATAGTTTTACCATTTAATAATGTGGGTTTATTAAATAAATTCTCATCCTGAGCTTTTAGCATAACAGCATGTTAAGAGCTTTTAAAAAGAATTTAAGACACAGTCTTTCTTTGTATATCACTAGGATTTGTGGAGGAGATACACATGTCATAATAATATAGCTGGTAAAGACATTAAAATGAGATTCAGTGCCAGCATCTGTGAGAGGTCAGATTAAAGGAGGGTCACCCAGATGTGCAGTGTCCAGCAAGACTCAGCACATCACGAGAGAGATACATTGTATAAAG
>CABHPH010117325.1:0-11090 GCA_902168325.1 Peromyscus nudipes | reverse complement strand
AAAAAAAAAACACTTTACCTTACTCAAATAAGCAGGTCTCATTGTCAGAGACCACTGGAACATGCTAATCGCCATTGCTTATACAAAGAGAGTTGCTTGTACTACAAGAAAGGTGAGCTCTCAGGGGAAGCAGTTGATAGCATTTTATATCGAAGAAAAGACCTTTGAGCATTTGCCAGGCATTGAGAAAGGGTCAAGCAGAGCCCCTTAAAAGTAGGGCATTTCCGCATTTCCTGTCAATAACACACGACATGCTGAGCTAACTTGTTGGACAGATGGTGGACCCCACATCCTTGTGACCGATGCTGCTGCTCCTGCAGTGGGGTCCCATGATGCCGAGCTGCTCCACGCTCACATTCTGCTGCCTGAGCTGCCCCTCGCTCGCACTCCACCGCCCTTTACACCTCGGTTGCATGCGATTCTTTCCTTCCTGATGTCAGAAAGGACACATCACAGGGGGGAATTAAAAAAATAAAAAATAAAATAAACACGTTAAACATAGTGATTCTGCTTAAACAGAAGATTCTGACTTAACAAACTCTCACTAATGTTACTGTCTGCAATGTCAGGTTAAGACTTTAATAAAGTAAAAAGAGGACTTGATGGGAGGGAGGGAGGGAGGGAGGGAGGGAGGGAGGGAGGGAGGCACAAGGAGGAGCAGGAGGGAGGTTGGAGTGGATAGGTATGACCAATAGACATTGTACAAATGTATGAAACTTACAAAGAATGAAGAAAAGTCATTTTAAAAGATCTTAGGCAAATCAAAATGTCTTCAAATTTCATATTGAAAAATACATCTTTTCCTTGGGTTGATGTATAATTTCTTCAGAATTTAAAATCAGGCTAACATAAATTTTAGATTTAGATTTTTCTGAAATTAAGGGAGAACTTTTTTCATAAAAGGCATTTTGTTCATAATTTTAACTTCATTTAAAGATTTGGTTAAAACATATTCACACGTAGGCCTGCCTTGAACTTAGTACTTAGTGGAGGCTGACCTTGAACCCAGTACTTAGTGGAGACTGACCTTGAACCCAGTACTTAATGGAGGCTGACCTTGAACTCAATACTTAGTGGTGGCTGACCTTGAACTTCTGATCCTTCGCCTTTACTTCCCAAGTGCTGGGATTATAAACAAGCATCATGCCAGGCATTGGTAGCGCACACCTTTAATCCCAGCACTTAGGAGGCAGAGGCAGCAGATCTCTGTGAGTTCGAGGCCAGCCTGGTCTCCAAAGCGAGTTCCAGGAAAGGCACAAAGCTACACAGAGAAACCCTGTCTTGAAAAAAAAAAAAATGCATCACAATGCTTTTTTTTTTTTGAGATCCTTTTTAAATTTAGTGGAAGCTCATGATTTTTAGTTGGAGTTCATTTGATTCACTAAATTTTCTATAATTTTTTAGATAATAATCTAAGAAATTCTAAAATGCAATATGCAGATATGAACCACTTTTCAAACTTAGAAAAACTGAGGTTTAGTAGCCATAGAAACATACACATAATAAAGTTTGTAAAGTCATTAAAAAGTTATAAAAATTAATCTATAGTAATTCTTTAATAACAAGAACTAAGCCAAATACTTGATGTATCTTTCTTACATAAATTCTATATTTCTGAAAAATTTTGGAATTTCTGGGAAATGTTTATATGTTTAGAAGTGTCGGGTCACCTTTCAGATGAACACTTCCAAATTTCAGTGTGCACTGAAAAATCCAGCTATGTTCTAGCTGTGTTCCAGTTGCCACTCTTTATGACTGAACCTTGACAAACACCACAAACATAGGCTATGCCAGAGATACCCAGAGTGATGTGTGTGAAGTTGTTAGACGGAAGTTCTGTTCCCCCAAATTGTCAGTAACTATCCTGTTGACACCAACAAAAGGGAGCTATTCATACTTCATTAAGCTCACACTGAAGAGAGAAAGACATCATTCCTTCTCAGCCTGGTATAAGCTGTTCAAAATGTTGACAAAGTATCGGATAGGTAACTTTCTTCTGCATGGGGTCATTGAGATGGCCATTGCACTGGTTGTTCTGGGTAATTGGTTTGATATGGGTATTTGCTTACATAGATTGGATTCAGACTTTTTCCCGTTCAAGCTGGAGCTGTTTTTGTTCACACTTGGGGTCCTCCATCTGTCAGTCAAGCCTGTTATCCACCAGCTCACTGGTTCAGAGGTGCTAGTTTTCCATCTGGTAAACCCCAAAGAGAACCCTGGAGTCAGGGAAGCATGAATCCTAGGGGTGCTTTCAACTCCAGGGCTGATGTCTCCACTGGGACAGGGTCTTCTAGAGAATCAGCACATGTTTAGAGCAATGCAAACAGACTCTATGTCTGGCTTCCTCTACACCAGAGGACAGCTAGTGGGAGCTTAGGGAAGACACGAAGCTCTTGAATGAAAGGGCACCTTCTGGTACCCTCCCCCGTGTGCCTTGTGCCTTTCCCACGAGGTCACTAAAATTTCACTACTAGTTAATCAACAAGGATTCTTCACTTCAGTGTGCACATGTTCTCTCACGATGCTGTAGGATGAATTAGGAAACATATAAAAATGACTATTTTATCATGTACCATGTTCTAGCTTGAACAATTATCAAGATATTTCCAATTCTGTTTTATCTATAACCTTAACAGTATTCTGCGTCCAATGGGTTATTTAAAAAGAGAAACAGACACCGTATGATTTCATTAATTCATGAGGAATACACGGCAGGCAGTATCTCCCACAGATGATAGGGACTCTCCACCTACCGTTCCCACCCAAACCGCAATGTGAATTTGCAACAGGGAAGGAGACAAGACGTGCAGGGCGCTGGTTTAGTTGTTGTTGTTTCTTAAAAGAATTTAAAAGAAAAAAATGTATTCTTATTCACATTTTACATTTTTGTATGTATTTTATATATATTATTAGGGGGCAGCTATTTTTAATGATGATGCATGACCAAGTCAGCCTTCAGGGCATTCTCTGTCCTGCTTCCGAATTCACTATGTTCATTATAATCTTAAAAGGGGGGGGAAAAACTTGTAAGAAAATGACAACAAACAAACAAAAAGTAAAATCTTATTCTGAGCATTCCAGTCGCTTTTTCGGTATATATACCTAGCTGTACTATAAGTGGTTGGTTTGTACGAGATGGTTAAAAAGGGCTTTTTTTTTTTGTCTGTGAAGTTGCTGTTTGTTTTTATCATTTTCATACTGTCTGATGTATTTATAGAATAGTGTCTAACAATAAACCAGCACTTTATTTTGTTGAGTTGTTTTAAGCAAAAAAAAAGTATCTGTAAGATTATAAATATATTTTAAAATACACAGAGTCACAACAGTATCGTCATACCTGAAAAACAAATAATAAACTCAAGTCACTAAATACCTACCCATTGATCAGGTATCCTTAATTATGTCATATATATGTATATGTATCTGTATATATACATATGAATATGTATACATATTCACATATACGTCTCTCTGTATGCATACATGTGTCTACATACACACGTTGCTTATACAGGATTTTTCTCTTTTGAGGGGAGTGCAGGAAGCCAGAATCAATTGTATCCCAGGTCATCCTCACACTGGTTACGTAGCTGATCTCCCTGCCCCCACATCCCAGGGCTGGGATTCCTGGTGTGCTCTACTGGGGCAGCATCATGTACAGGCACTTTGCTAAATGCTGCCATATGATCCCTTTTCCTTATATTTTTAGTAAACTTATAGAAGATGGGAAAACTTATCATGTTTAAGTTTAATTACTTTTTGGCAATAATAAAACATAAAAACGTGTTTTCTCTCCTCATTGCCTTTCACCAACAGATACATATTGTTGGATAGTTTCTCTTTCCATGGCATTGGAAAGGCCAGCTAATAGGTTCAGCTGTTGTCAACCTGACTCTTCCACTAGGAAGTGTAAATGGCTAGTGAGGGTGTAAAGATACAAGTAATAAGTTGGCCCAGTTACCAAAGGATTATCAGTTCCTGCAAATGCTGTCCCTGTTGGCATGAGATTTGGTTGTAATCCAAGATGAGACATTAAGAAAGCCCAAGGTTGCCGGCAGGGTGGGGTGTGTTGAGGTGCTCTCCTCTGAAACACTTTGGGGATCCACCGAAGGCAATAGGGATCTCCCTCATCAGCAATTCCTCCTATGTTTTGGGTCCCCATCCCTCTTTGTCAGGAGAAAGCCACTGATTTACCACTCCTACAACTAACACTGTGGCAGCCCAGTAGACTTCTTGGTCTAGGAGGATATATAATTTCCAAGAAATCATGACTTTTGTAAAATTAATAAAAGAGCCAGTAGCACTATTGCCTCTAACTGCTGTCTAAATTGGTAGCATTTTCAAAGATGGTTCTGGAACATTGAATACTCATAGTGAATATTCACACTATCCTGTGAGGCTTTGTCGATGCAGACACAAAGTTTCTTCATGAAATGCTTCAGAAAAAGACCATTTTGAGCTTGGTGGTGGTGGCACACTCCTTTAATTCCAGCACCGGGAAGCAGAGTCAGGCAGATCTCTGTGAGTTCAAGGCCAGCCTGGTCTACAGAGTGAGTTCCAGGACAGCCAGGACTGTTTCACAGAAAAACTCTGTCTCAAAAAAAAAAAAAAAAACCAGAAGAATTAAAATCTGCAAACAACGCTAAGGCCATAAAGTGTTCTACAACAACTCATAACATGCAGGACCTTTCACATAAGATTTTACACAAGTTTTTCTAGTAGACCTAATGCAGCAGGGAGCAGAACAACTGATAAAATTAAATAATTTTCAAGTGGGCTTGAAAGTGCTTGAGCACAATTATTATCACGTCATGCAACCTTCACATTCAAACCCAGAAGACTTCACAGTTAGCATCACATAGAAACTTTAAAAATGCAGACGTTGTTATTGCTTGGGGAACTTTTGAAAAAGGTGATTGTCAGGGCAGCCATCTCTGGTATGAACTTGGACTTGATATTTTGATCTATCTAAAAAGACCACTCTCCTTTTTAAAAGTCTTTCGCAAGCAACCTTCAGTGAGGGCACAATACAAGACTGGAGACACTGCTTAGGCTCAATTTTCATTTTTCCTCAGCTTTTTAACATTTCGTTTACTCTTTGATAATTCCGTAGGTGTATGTAATGCATTCTGATTGTTCTCTCACCCCAACCCTCCCCAGTCTCTCTTCCCCCTGTGTAATGCCCCCTCCCCCACTCATCTCTTCCCACATTCATGTCTTTCTGCTTTGCTTATGTCCCTCTGACTTGAGCAGGGCCCACTGTGTGGCCCTAGGATTGGAAATATCCTCTGGAGTCTCATGTGTGTTCCAGTTACACAGAAGAAAGTGGCTCCTCCTCTCAGCATCCATCAGTGGCCTGTAATTCAGCAGGAAGGGGGAAGATCCTGTGAGCTTCTCCTCCATCAATCACAGACTACTGTGAGGGCCTGTTCGTTGCAGGCCTTGTACAAGTGATTTTAGTATGCATATGATTTTCATATTAAATACAAATGCATATTTATATATTAATGAGATGGATATTGTGGTGGTTTGAATGGGACTGGTCCCCATAAGCTCATATATTTGAATGTTTGATCATTAGGGAGTGGCACTACTTGATAGGAATTAGGACATGTAGCCTTGTTGGAGTAGGTGTGGCCTTGTTGGAGGAATTATGCCACTGGGGGTGGGTTTTGAGATTTCAGAAGCTCAGGCCAGGCCCAATGACTCACTCTTCTTTCCTGCTGCTTGCTGATCTGGATGTAGAACTCTCAGCTACCTCTCCAGAACCATGTCTGTCTGCATGCCGCCCTGCTTCCTGCCATGATGATAATGGACTAAACTCTGAAACTATAAGTCAGCCACAGTTAAATGTTTTCCTTTATGAGAGTTGCTGTGGTCATGGTGACTCTTCCCAGCAATAGAAACCCTAATTAAGACAGAAGTGCTTGCTTATTTTTACAGAAAGAATTAGGTCTTAGCTGAATATTTGATGCTGTTCAAATCTTTGATGGATAGAGGTGCATGATACTTTGAGTTATAATCATCAATGCTCAGAACACTCCTTTATATAAATATGCAGTACGTGGTGGTTTGAAAGAAAATGGCCCCCAAAGGGAGGGCACTATTAGGAGGTGTGGCCTTGTTGGAGGAAGTGTGTCACTGTTGGGGCAAGCTTTGAGGTCTCTTTCTCAAGCTTCACTCAGTGTGACAATTGACTTCCTGCTGCCTCTGGGTCAAGATGTAGGACTCTCAGCTCCAACACCACATCTGCCTGCATGCCACCATCCTCCCCATCCTGATGATAATGGACTGAACCTCTGAAACTGTAATTGAGCCACCTCAATTAAATATTTTTTGTAAGAGTTGCTATGGTCATGGTGTCTCTTCACAGCAATAAAAAGCCCTAACTGAGACACAATACACAGTAGCAGATGCATGTTTAGGACCATTTCAGAAATTGTTTTAAATCCTATGTTAATCCAGAGTTAAAATTTACTTAATGATTTTAAAAAATATTTTAATATTTATTTTATGTTTTATATATATAAGTGCTTTTCTTACATGTGTACATGTGCACTGTGTGTGTGCCTGGTGCTTGAGGGATTCCGAAGAAAGCACTGGATTTCCTAGAAGTGGAATTTAGGTGGTTGTGACCTACTATATGGCTGCTGAGAACTGAATCTGGATCCTCTGCAAGAGCAACAAGTGCTCTTAACCACAGAGCCATCTCTCCAGCCCCTAATGATTTTTTAAAAAAAAAAAAAAAAAAAACAAATAAACATGGAACGCAAGCTAGCAACTCAAGCAGTAATATTTGAAATCAAACATTCTATGAAAACATTATCTAAAGATACGCTAATTTGGTAATTGCATTCTGAGGGAGGGATGATGGTAGGAAACTATTAAAAGCCTGTTTTCTATAATTAAAGCATTATGTTTCTCTGAAAGCAGAGAGTTCTATACGTGCAATAACAATACTGCAATTCCTGACACAGTGGTCGGGAGTCTGAGCTGAGGCCTTGCGTCTGTCACGGAATGCTGGGGCAGCATTAGCAGCACAAAGTGTACCCTCAATTCCCGTGGACAGAACCAGAAGCTGTCCCAGAGACTCTGCCTCTAACACCCTGGGTTTCACTGTGCTTGATTTGGAATTAATGTTTGTTACTGGTGTCAAATTTTTGTCACCCATGAAGTGAGCCCGTGCTTGTCTGTCCACCTTTAATTATGTGTCACTGTTCTTGAGAAAAAAGTGGAAGATGACTCATTCTGGGAAGATGATGATATTTGTTATGCTGTGTTAAGAAAAAATTCATAAAACTGACACATGAACTAACTGCTTTCCTATAAAACCTGCATCATGAGGACAAGTAACTGGAAAGATCCAGAATGTGTGTGTGTGTGTGTGTGTGTGTATGTGTGTGTGTGTGTGTGTGTGTGTGTGTGTGATTATGTGTATGTGTGTGTGTATGTGTGTGTGTGTGTGATTATGTGTATGTGTGTGTGTGTGTGATTATGTGTATGTGTGTGTGTGTGTGTATGTGTGTGTGTGTGTGTTTTCCATTATTTTTAAGTATACTATCATAGAGAGTTGACAAGCATCTGGGTTGAAGGTAGGTTTTTGAAGGGATGACCCCCTCTCCTCATGACTTTAGCCTTTAATGTATATTAGCAAGAAGCCATGAACTTCCAGCCTTACAGAGATGGAAAAACCAACTACTTCCCATCAAAGAGCAGGAAGTCAGGCCCCAGCTCTCTTTCAACTTTCTTTCATTAAACCCATTAATCCCTGTAGGTCAGAAAATGTAATCCAGCCCAGTCTCAGAATGGAGATTAAAAGTATTGGCTTCACTTATTTCTGATGGTGTCATTGGTCACCACCTGATGCTGTTAATTTTATTCATCAAACTGATACCAGATCAGCTCAGCTCATCTTCTTTCCAGGGCTCCCAACCTTGGTCAAGCTGTCAATGCCTCTTTTGAGAATTCTTTAAAACTGGATGTCCTGCCTTCACACTGGCCATTCAGGGATTGACTTCACAGTCACAGAGACTTTAAACAAACTGAAATTTAATCATGGGCCATCTGTTTAATAGTGCACCAGTGTTTTTTAGAAAAAGAGACCAAACCATTATAGGTTCTGTGAACACTACAAGGTCCAAACCTCAACTACAACCTACACAGTGTTAATTTTTAAACAAACATATTTTGAACAGTTTTATATTTACAGAACAATTTGAAAAACAATATAGAAACCTCATGTACCCCACAATCTATGCCTTCTACTAGCAACACCTCACAACAGTGTGGTGCATTTGTTGGAATTAATGAACTAAGTGGCATATTATTATTAACCATTTATTTTCCTTAATTTAAAAAATATATAATAGTTCTTATTAATTCTTTGATAATTTCATATACACATGCAATGCATTTTGATCACATTCAACTACACTATTTACCCCAACTCCTCTGCCCATATCCACTCCTTAATGTCCTCTCTCTCTCTCTCTCTCTCTCTCTCTCTCTCTCTCTCTCTCTCTCTCTCTGTAACACACAGAGTCCAATTTATATTGCCCATGTATACATAGATATGGGACTATCTGTGAGAGCATGATCTACCTGCTTGGGATCACATACCTAAAAGAAACTAACTGCCCCTGTTAGTAGTCAACTGTCTGCAGCTCCTCAGCTAGGGCTGAGGGCTCCTGAGTTCTCCTCCGATCCACTCTTGAATATTGACTGGCTTGTTCTTGTTCGAGTCTTGTGCAGACAACCACATGTGATGTGAGTTTGTGAGTGTAATCATTGTGTCATGGCCAGAAGGCATGCTTCACTCCAGTCCTCAGAAGATCTGGCTCGTTCTGCCCCTTCTTGTTCAATAGTCTGAGACTTGGGCAATGAAGTGTAATACAGATGTTGCATTTATGGCTAAGCACTCCACAAATATTTCTCTGCACATTGACCGGTTTTGAGTTCCTGCATCCACTGCACAGTGAAGCTTCACCAATGAAGTCTGAGAGCTACATTAATCCTTGGGTATATGTGTTTTGGAGGGACAGTTTGATACTCTGCTCATTTAACAAAATAACAGTAGTATGTTCTACAGTGTGAACCCACAAAGGTCTATTTGATAATTTATTAAGGGGTACAGTGGAAATACAGACTCACTAATACAGAACAAGGAAGACACCTCTGCTGAGCCTGATGTCCAGCTGCCGCTATCCTGTGCAAGGACGATGGGGACCAACCATAAGCTGCTCCATGATGCTTGATCCAGTCCTGGCCTCCCAAGAGAGAGTACAACCTCTCTCTGTCTGCTCTTAAGCGGTCATGTATGCAGGCAAGACCACGCCCAAGGGTTTTCTACCCCAAAGCCATTAGTTGAACGGACGAATTCCCACAACAGTGTTCACTTCTCAGGCCTATAAATTCTTCCAAGTCATGGGCTCTAGGCCAGATTTACAGTCTTAAGCATGTGATTCCTTGTGTGGAGTGTGTCTTAAATCTAATCAAACAACTGTTGGTTGTCCCCATAACAGTCATACATGCCACTTTTGAACCCGTAGACACATCTTGCTAGGCCAGTCATTATTGTAGCTTGCAGGGTTCACAACTTGGTAACATTGTTGATGACACTGTCACAACCTTCTTGCCCAGGAGCCTGCATAGCACCATCTGGTACTGTGAAAGCTAGCCAGCAGGGAGGAAGTTTTCTGGTCAACATTAGCTTGATTTCTCCAAGTCCTGTAACCAAAATGTATGGTATCCTCAGAAATAGGTTGTACCATCAAGTTCTCATGGGAAACTGTGGTAATTTGAATGTCATTGGCCCCCATAAGCTCATAAGGAGTGGCACTATTAGGAGGTGTGACTTTGTTGGAATAGGTATGGCCTTGTTGGAGGAAGTATGTCACAGTGTGGCTGGACTTTGAGGTCTCTTTTGCTTAAGCTTTGCTCAGTGTCTCAGTCCATTTCCTGTTGTCTTCTGATCAAGATGTAGCCAGCACTATGTCTGCCTGCACACAACCATGCTTCCCACCATGATGATAATGAACTGAACTTCTGATGGGCTTTTGAACATCAAAACCCACCCCCAGTAACATACTTCCTCCAGTAAGGTGACACATCCTAATTCTAATATTCAAATAATTATGCTCCCTGGTGACTAAACTAAGCATTCAAGTATATGAGCCTATGGGGGCCATTTTTATTCAAACCACCACTCCATCCCAACAGGGTCATGACTCACAAAAGCTACATCTCTAAAGCTCTGCATTTCAACTGGCAGGCATCTCAACAGGTCTGAGAATCTCCTCTTGGTAGGTCATCTGGTGAGTCTTCTCCTCCAGCAGGTGTTAACTGCTCCTGTATGCAGAACTCTGGGATACGGCGCCTATGAATCCTGCAAGTTTCATTTTTACCAAATGTGAAGTTTGGGTATTTCTGAGTTTCATGAACCTAATCACTCCTTCCTAGAGGGAACTAAGAAAACTGCTCTACAACACTGCAGGTCTGTGAGTTGGCAAAGCATCATGGCTGAGAGAAAGGAGAAAGCAGGGGTGCTCACCTTACAAGGGCTGGGAAAGAGAGAGAGGAAAGAACAAGAGGCAAACCTTTCAAAGACATACCCTCAAGACACACTCATCCCAACAGAGTCCTCTTAAGAGGCATGCATGACCCTATCAGTAGCTTAATCCACTGATGACGACATCAGCATCCTCATGACACAATCACCTCTCAACAGCATACAAGCTATGAGCAAAGCCTCCCAGCCAGAGCCTTTTTCCTTTGCGCCCCAATCATAACAGCTTCATGAGCACAAATACATAGGAAAAAGATTTAAATTAAATGTTAGCACAAATATCAGATTTGAAAAACATATACTGCTCAGATAATATGAGATTTGCAAACCTAAGAACAAGAATGCACTTGATGAAGCCGAACTCTCCAGCACTTGTGAATAAAGACAAGAGGGTCTCTATAAGAAACAAACCAACAAGCAGGAGAAAAACACAATATTTATGAAAGATGTTTGTGATTGGAAGTGGAATGAATTTTGTGATTTTCCTTTTAATTTCAACAACACTAACAAGAGCTGCTTGCATGCC
>CABHPH010117314.1:11971-39746 GCA_902168325.1 Peromyscus nudipes | reverse complement strand
TTTTTTTTCTCTTAAATTTCCTGCATATTACTGCTTTTTTTTTTTTTGAGTTGTTCCAACCTTTTGGTTGTTGTTTAATGGTTGTTCAAGAGTGTGCTGGTCCATTTTCCTATTTTCCTTCCTTTATCCCTCTAACTTTTCTCTAGAAAAGATATTTAAAATGGTTTAAATATTAATAGCTTGTTAATATTTGTTTTGTGACCTAGCATTTGATTGTTGCAGAGAAGGTTCTATGTGCACTTTACATAGTCAATTTTATGTTGCTGTCTACAAATAAAGAGATTTATTTACTCATGGTTCTGGTAGCTATAAGGTCCAGAACGCTAGTGTCCTTTTGTGGCCCAGTCAGCTACATCACAGCATGGTGAGGCAGTGGAAAGAGAAGTAGCGATGTACATATGATGAGTATGCATGAGCAGCAAGGCAAGGTGGCCAGGCTTGATGTTTCATAGGAACTAATCCACTCCTGTCCGTCCTGACTTTCTCTTGCAACATACCACTAGCTCACTCATGAGTGAGTTCCTCACAACCCAACTTCCACACACATGCAAATCTCAGTGGCCAAGGAGAAGACTACATACTTAGTTTTTTTTGTCACTCCACCTGTGCAGTTCTGAATTTACTGGTCCTTTCTTCTGTTGGATGAAGGCTGTGGTCAAAGTTCTATGTTAATTTTTTATTTGGATCATAAAAATTAATAATTTTTAGCCCCAGAATTTCTTCTTGGCCCTTTGGTGGTTTCTGTCTGTGTTGAAACTATTTTTTCTTCTATTGAGATCCCGATTTGGTTAGTTGTTTGTCCTATCTTGTGACTTGCTGAGGTTCTTTCAGACCTGAATTCTTTATCAGGCAGTTCATAGGTCTCCATTTCTTTAGGTGTGGATACTGAAGCTTCATTTTGTTCCTTGAAGGTGCCATGTTTCCCTGATTCTTTGTGATTGTTGGAACCTTACCTTGATGGCTGTACATTTGAAGATGCAGTGACTTTTTTTTTTGAGCTGAGGATCGAACCCAGGGCCTTGTGCTTGCTAGGCAAGCGCTCTACCACTGAGCTAAATCCTAAAGTCTTTTTGAGACTAGATTTGCCAGGAAAGTTCCTCACCAGTCAGCTAATTAGCCATTCTTGGCAATCAGGTTCATTCAGACCACAGTCAGCCCACCACGGCAGTCCAGGCGTGGGCTGATGGCAGGGTCTTGAGGTTGATAGACTAGCTAGCAGGGTCTGTGTGTTTACCACAGCCTCACTGCTCAGGAGAGGGAGTATGCAAATATACTGTGCTCTGGAGTCTGCAGGGGAGTGTTTTATAATTTGAAATTAAGTATTTGTTTGCACTTACTCATTTAATGTATATCTCCTTTAAGGTCTTAAGTTTCAGAGGGTAAGACTCTGTCCCTTGTTGGCTATAATTGATGAGTGCCTAGTTATGTAGCTGGAAATTTCTCCTGTCCTAACCGGTCCCCGCAGTGGGAATGAATCTCTCCCACCCACATCCCTCAGCTGCTTGGTCCCAAGTAAACACACATTATTTATAAACTGTATGGCTTAATGGCTCAGGCTTCTCACTAGCTAGTTCTTATAACTTAACTCAGCCCATTTCTAATGATCTATGCATTGGCATGTGGCTTCATGGCTTACCATTACTTTCACATCTTGCTTCTCCTGGTGGTGGCTCACAGCATCTGCCCCACTCTCCTTTTCTTCTCCTCTCTCTCCAGTTCAAATGTACTGCTTACCTTATTCTGCCTCACCATTGGCCAAACAGCTTTATTTCTCAACCAATCAGAGCAACACATATTCACAGCGTACAGAAAGACATCCCACAGCACTAGTACAATTCCTATCTAAATAGTAATTAAATGTGAGACTAGCCTATATTTTTTTGTCAGTGTACATTTTTGCCAAGAGTTGGTGATTACTAGACTGATCAGAAACTTTTCCTGCAACATTCTTTAAAGAAGAATATCTAACAAGCAGGGTGATAAGGTCATACTCTGACTCACTACTTGCAGATTTGTTAGGAGAAAAAAATGAGCTTCAAAAACATTTTTTTGTTTTTTTTTGTTTTTTTTCAAGACAAGGTTTCTCTGTGTAGCTTTGCGCCTTTCCTGGAACTCACTTGGTAGCCCAGGCTGGCCTCGAACTCACAGAGATCTGCCTGCCTCTGCCTCCCAAGTGCTGGGATTAAAGGCGTGCACCACCACCGCCCGGCTCAAAAATATTTTAAGATAATTCATTTTATAATAATCAAAGTAATATAATAAAAATAATTACATTACCTGAGGACTAATATTATTAATAATTTAGTGTTAAATTAGCTTGAAATTTTTTTATGTTTTAAATGGAAAGATTATATCACTTCCCCTCTCTTTCCTCTAGCCTTTCTCAGCTACCCTTCCTTGACCCCTCTCATGACCCCTCACCCAAGTTAGTAGCTTCTTTTTCTTTTTAAATATTGTATATGTGTGTGTATGTGTGTGTGCACATGTGCAAATCTACAAGTACAACCTGCTGAGTCAATTTTGTTGTTTGTGTGTATATAGTTTCAGTCTGTATTGTATAACCAGTTAGGGAGATCATCCTTGGAAGAGCCTAATTCTCCTCATTCCAGCAGTCACTGGATGCCAATAGTCCTTTATCTAGGGGTGGGACCCTGAAGGATTTTGGGTCCTTCCATGTTATCATGTCTGTTCGTATCACCATTGCTCCCTCCAGTCATGTTTATGCAGCCGTTTCTAGGAGGAACTGTTTTCTAGGAGAGACTGTTTCACAACAGACTTCCTGGTCCTCTGGCTCTTACAGTCTTTCTGACCCCTCTTCTGTGATGTTTTCTGAGCCTTAGAGGCTGGAGCTGTGATGTCAGTTAATCCATTGTGATTGGACTCCCCACAATCTGCTGATGTCTGCATTGTGTCCAGTTGTGGTTTTATGTGATAGACTCTGTGTCCTGTAAAGAGAAGCCTCTTTGATAAGAGATGGTGGTGGCTACATTTATCCAGGAAAGATGGCTCAGACACATGGCTATGGTCTAGAACTAGGCTAGTTAATTTGCAAATGGAGGCAGACTTGAAATTTCCTTTAAGTGTTATTATTTATGAATACAAATACAGTAAATTCTTTTTATAAAAGGGAAATAAGTGTATAAAGGATAACAATCTTATTTTCTCACTTTCAATCTTTAGTATACATCCAGATTTTTACTATGCAGGAAATATATGTTTTTAAAAAAGAAAAAGCTGCTTATCTCTATGCTACATCTACCATTTTATGTAACCTCATTTGTTAACTTGATTTGTTTTTCACTATTCTAGAATAGTGTTTATCGGGGACCAACAAGATGGCCCACTGGCTGAAGGCACTCGCCACAGAGCCTCACAACCTGAGTTCAGTTCCCAAACCCACATGGTGGAAGGAGAGAACCAAATCTTGACAGTTGTCCCCTGACTTTTACATGTACTCCATGGCATGTGTGCACATGCATACAAATACACACACTCACACAACAGAGGAGTAAATAAGTGCAATATAACAGTGTTGATCAAAGCATGCCATCTCTTCTGGGTTATTTTTAAATTTGTTTTGTGAGTGTTTTGCCTACATATATGTCTGTGCACAGTATTCAAGTCTAGTATCTCTGGAGGCTAGAAGAGGCCGTCAGATCCCCCAGACTCCAGTTACAGATGTTGTGAGCTTCCATGTGAGTGCTGGGAGTCCAACCTGGGGCCTCTGGAAGAGCAACCAGTGTTCTTAACTCCTGAGCCATCTCCCTAGCCCCTCTTCTAGATTCTTATAATTAAAAAAAAAAATCTTCCAAGGAAATACTTAACCCTCCTGACAGTTTGTTCTATCTAGCAACCTATAAATTATGCATACATTTTTATTTATGTTTACGTCTGTGGTACTAGGGATTGAATGCAGGTTTTGTGAATGCTGAGCAAGTACTCTGCCAATTGAGCTACAACCCTGTTGCATGAAATAGTATGGAAACTGTTTCACTAAAACATCATTTATAAATATTATATTTGATCATATTTTGTGTCAAAGGCATTTAGCCACCATTGCTTCCATGTGACAAGCTCTGATGGGCATTTCTCACTCTTTCTCTTGCTCAGTCAGTCTCACACTTTGTGCTCTCTCCTTAAGACCCCTTTCCTTGGTCTGCACAGCATGCTGTGGTTGGTGATTTTCTTTCTCCCTGGTGGATCCTCCTCGGTTCCCTTTACTGTTTCCTCCTCGTTTCCTATCTTCTCAGTGTTAAGTGTCCCAGGACCTCATCACTTGACCTCTCCCCTGAGCCACCTGCCTGTACCCAGTACTTCAACCACAGTCACTTAAACTCCTGACTTTATTTCTTATTATCTACATCTCAGATAAAACTGTCTTCTTTGTTGTGATAAAATACCCTGAAAAAAGCAACTTAAAAAGGAACCATAATTTGAGGGTTTGACCCACCATGGCAGGTAGTTCACAGCAGCAAGGGCTTGAGGCAGCTGTTCATGTTGCATCTGCAGCCAAGAAGCAGAGAGCAATGAAAGTCAGTTCACTTTCTCCTTCCAGGACTCCAGCTCATGGAATGGTGCCACCCACAGTGGATGGGTCTTCTCAACTCAGTTAAGCATACACATGCATTGAAATGCACAAATGTACATCCACACGCACAAACAAACTTGTCTGTTCTGTTTTCAGAATTTAACCTTAAACCACCATAATTAGTTAATGAAGAAGCTGCTCTGACCTTTGGTGAGTCAGGTTATAGCCAGGTGGGAAATCCAAGAAGGAGACAGAAAGAAGAAAGGAGAGGCAGAAGAGATGCCGGCCCGCCACCAAAGGAGCAACAAGATGCCAGTAGACTGGTAATTCTATGGCCACATGGCAACATATAGATTAATAGGAAGGAATTGGTTAACTTAAGATAAAAGAACTAGCTAGCAAAAAGCTTGAGCCATGGACATACAGCTTGTAAGTAATATAAGACTCAGTGTGTTTACTTGGAACCAAGCTGCTGCGGACCATGGGTGGGAGAGATTTGTCCTGACCTTAGGGCCAGGTGGGACACAGGAAAACTTCCAGCTGCAGAGACCTTTTATGATGTTAGTAACATTGATTTTTCTGGAAAATAATGATTTCTCTTCTTTGCCTTTTCTTTCCTGTATGGCTCATTATCACCTCCCAACACAGCCTAATTTTCTTGTTTCTTGGTACTTGTCTGAACTCAGTGAAGGCAGCAGCTTTATTTGTTTCAAACTCCAGGACTTGTAACAATTTCTAATAGATGATTGTCACTCCACAGATTCCTTCAGTATGTCTTTCTAAAGAAGTGAGATTTTTCCAGAGTGCCATGAAAAATTTCTATTGCCCTTTATAGCGATTCCTACAGAAGTAATACATAGAGGGTCACCAGTGGGTGAATTCCTATTAAAGTTCTGAGGAACACTATTTGGAGCTGAACTTGTTTAAGAAGACAACGTGTGCTTTCTTGATTAAACTTGCTTGCTACGTGTCACTTGCAGCGTGAGACTCAACCTTAGATTTGTGTGCAAATCTGTGGCCCATACATGCCAGCTTTCATCAGTCACAGTCTTCATGACTGGCATCAAAACAATTCAGAGGAGACGTGTGGGATGTAGTGTGGGTGATAAGTAGAGTTTATTACAAGGGAAAGTGAAGCAGTGTTAGAGGGCGAGACTGAAAATAGCCAGAGCCCACTGCATCAACCCACACATTTAGGCAGGCTGCATCTGCTGTTTTTATGATGTCTAGGACAGACAGCTTTCCTGGGGGGCATTTTCCTGCCCAGTGACTGATAGGCCCATTTGGATTAACTCTTCCAGGGAGAAGCTCACAGCTTCCATTACAATAGTGATTCGACTGGCTAGATCGTAATCTTAAACCCTAGCAGCTCAGGATTCAAGTAATCTTCAATGCTGGTAGCTCAGCCTGTCATATCTCAGCCTAAGGCCAGAGATGTACTCTGACCCCACTCTTTAAGTCAGGAATCAGAGCCTGCAGCTTCAGGTCTGGTTTTACAAGCTGCTGGTGACGAGGGGGAAAGGTATGCTCTCAGTTGCTTTCCAGACTGCGGATGTCTACTTGGCTACCTAATTGTCTTAAAGCGCTTAGAATGAAACAATGCTGTTGTGAGGGTGGACTTAGTCCTCGTGTTGACAGAGTCCTGGGGGGAGTTCTGGTAGAAGAGAGATGTGTGTGCCTGCATCCTCTTGATGTCCTGACTTCTTGGGGAATTCCTATTTATGAAGGAAATACTTCATTTTTTTTCTTTTTAAGGTCAAAATATACCTCCTGGTAGGTACAGCATCCTCGATTTCTACCTGCAGAGATATGAAATTAGAGCCTCGTCTTTCACTTTATGCAAATAAATCAACCAAAAATGGATCGAAGTCCTTAATTTAAAGCATGAAGACATAGAGGATACCTTCCGGATCCTGGGGGAGGCAAGACTGTTTTAAGGAACAGCAGCAGCTCAGGACCTAACCCCCAGGCATCAGCAGACAGGACGGTGTGGAAAAATGAAGCGGTGAGCAGAGCAAACAGTCCACAGAATGGGAGGAAAGCTTTACCAGCCACACTGCAGACCAGGCGCTAATACTCAGAATTCACAAAGAATGACAGAAATTAAATACCAAGGAAGTAAAACTTTCAATCAGCAAATGGGCAAATGACCTGCACAGATAGTTTTCAAAAGACAAAAAAAAAAGAAAGAAAGACAAACCGCCAATAACTAATTTTAAAAGTGGTCAATATCTCAAGCCATCAGAGAAATACAAATCCGAACTACTTTGAGACACCTGGTCTACACTGTCAGAAAGGCTGCCATCAATAAATCTGACAGCACATGTTGGAGAGGATGTGGAGAGGGGGAATCTTACTCACTGTTGGTGGGTGAATTAACACAGTCGTTGTGGAAATAAGTTTGAAGATGTCTCAAAAAATTAAAACTAGAACTACCATTTAGTGCCACTGTTTCATTACTAGACATATACCCAGGGAACTCAATTCCCTACCACAGAGATATTTACACTCCACGTTTGCGACCACAAAGAATTAGAATCAACCTAGTTGTCCATAAACAAGTGAATAGATAATGAAAATTATATGTGTGAATACTGGTTAGCTCTAAAGAAAAATGTAATCACAAAATTTGCAGGAAAATGGATGGACTTAGAAATGTCATACAATCTCAGAAAGGAAAAAAACACATGTTCTCTTTCATGTGCAGAATGTAGCCAATGATAAACGTATATATTAAACAAATGTACACATGGACACAGTATAAATGTAGAAAAGAGAACAAGAAAGGCTAAAAATAAGGGACTGAAGAGATAGAAGCAAATTATGAGAGAGGACATAAAACGAATCGTTTTTTGAGTTTACGTTTGTTGTGGATTTTGTTTGGTTTTGGTGGTGGATAAGTGCATAAAATATATTCAGTAGTGAAAGTTAAAATCCAGGGAGAAGCTCACAGCTTCCGTTTCAATGGTAATTCAACAGTGTAGCAGTTCATTAACTGTGTGATTTTTTGCAAGATTTTTTAAAATAAATTTTTAAAAAAATTTTGAAAAGTAAGGTCAGACTACCCCTCCTGGTGGGTATCGCTGTACTCTGAGGAGAGTTAGTGCAGGAAGATGGTCTCCTGGATTTGTGACTGACTGCAGAAGAACTTGTCTTCTGAGCAGATTGGAGAAAAGTCACACTGTTAGAAAAGCAAAAACCCTTTTGTACCTTTTAGCTTTTCTATCTGCAGTGAAGTATAAATTCCATGTTTTTCTTTTTCTTTTTTTTGATGGCTATTTATAATCTGAAATGAAAGTATATACTTTCCTGGAAGCCTTCCACTTTGAAGTCACTGTTCTCAACAAAAGACATACATTTATGGCTTTCTCTATATGATTATGCTAAGTATTTTTAGAAAAAATGTGATGTGTATTTATACTGGGAGAGATATGGTTTATAATTCAGAATTACAGTTGAATAACTTTATACTTTCTATTAATCTAACTATTACTAATTTTCTGGCAAAAAAAAATACCGACTCTGAAAGAGTATTGCCTTAAATTAAATATCAGGGTGAAAGACTATTTCTTCTAGTGGAAGGGAGAGATGGCTAAGTTGATAAAGAGCCTGCTACAGAAGATGAAAACGAGTTCAAATCCTCAGGACTCACAAAAAAGGCCGGCATTGCAGCACTCCACTCTAACCCCACACTGGTGGATGAGCAGCCCTAGACTGCACTGGCCGGCCACTCTGGCCAATCCCCAAGTTCTAAATGAACTACAGAGCCTGTCTCAAAAATTAAGGTGGGCAGCGACTGAGGAAGATACTTCATGTCAACCTCTGGCTTCCACCACTTGCACATGGTACACACACGTGCACCTGCACACACATGTCACACACTTGCTTCTGCCCTGACAAGTATTTGGAAACTTTGTAAATAGTCACATGGGGGAGAGGTACAAAGAGGCCTTTGTCACTCACTGTGGCCTATGAATGTGCCTGTAGTCAGCCTACTAACAAGAGGGCATCTTCTCCAGACACCTGCCTTCACTATTCTAGTGGGTTTTTATGTTGCTTGACCACTCAAATTGGGTTTCTCAACCTGTGGGGGTTGAATGACCCTTTCAGAGGGGTCGCCTAAGACCACTGGGAAACACACACTGTGATTTATGAAGTAGCAAAGAAAATGATTGTTATGGTTGGGGGTCACCACAAAGTGAGGAACTGTATGAAAGGGCCGCAGCATTAGGAAGATTGAAGACCACTGCTCTAAATCATAACTAAGTCAGAAACTAGACATAGAATAGATACAACACTAAATTTATCAAATCAGTTACATGGAAAATGGTTAATATGCCATCATCTTAAAATTTACTTTTCTATTCAATTGGATTTATTTTTCAACCTGATTTTTTTTCTACATTTCTGGGTAGACAGTAAGAGCCTGTGAGGAGGTGAAGGAATTGGCACAAAGAGCTTGGGAAAACCTAAACTCCTTTCTTAGTGTTCTTCTCAGAGAGATTCGCTCTCTGAGAAACAGCACCTTCTTCCCAACTTTAAGTCAGGCTGAGATCAAGGAAAAAAAAATAGATGACATCACAAAATAGATGACATCATCACAAACGCATAGCACAGTGGAGGGGTTTAGGAACTCCACGGGGGAGTCGTTATCTTGCAGTTCTGTACAGAAGATTGTGTGGCTCGGTCTTCTAGATAACTGTTGCTGGATCAGGTTTGTTCAGCCCCTGATCTTCAAAGATGCTGAAGACAGGAACTGACAGAGAAAGCAAGTCAATCCAAAGCTGGCACTGCCGCCTCAAACCTCATCTCAGGGGACCTCGGGGTACAAAGACCTTTAAATGGGAGAGAGAGAAATGAGTTCTAGAAAGACAGCATGTCTAGAAAGACCACACACTGGGTGAGGCCTCCCCCTTTAGTGGTAAGTCTCCTTCTCTGGCCAGAACCTCACAGTGGACCTTCCTGACTTGCAGCTGGGTTCCAGACAGCCGGAAGAGCTTCTCTTCCACACACAGGGCCTGGGAACACAGAGGGAGGCAAAGGAAAGAGAGGCAGGCAAGAGACCATTCCAAATGCTCCCCTGCTGCATAACTGGGGGCATTGTTTCATGGGGAAATGACAAGCACTTTGTTTTTTAATTAAAAACATTGTTTCATTTGGTGGTTAGATACCTTATAGAGCTAATTCGATTGTATCAGGACCTGATTTCTAAGATACGAGTGCTTTCAGGAAATGCTGGCTCATGGTGCAGGCAAGGCTCTCTGGGGAAAGGCTGATAGACGTCACTGTGCCATGTGCTGTCCTAACTACAACACCGTGGCTACTGGTTATCTGGAGCCAAAAGCAAGCTGACAAGAAATAAAGAGCAGGAACATTCTCATCTTCCTCCTTTTCCTGAATTTGTAAACATATCATTGCCAGGAATGGCAGATATTAATCGTTAGAGACAATTTTAGGCCCTTTTCACCCCATAGCCAGACATATACACACACATTTGCAAGGAAGACAAATATTACTATCCATTCTTCCCAATATTTTTACCTCCTACAATTTGCTATCCCTAGAAGTTCAACTTCCCTGTAAATTTATCACTGTTTGTTGGGTTCTGTACTGCCTTCCTTCTAAACCCACGAAGAGCTCCTGAGTGCCTGTGTGCATAAGCAATGCACTTGGTAATTAACTTGTTTCTTTTCTTTCCTTTTGTTTCTGCTAGTTTACTTCACAGACTCTAGCCAGTCAACCAATAGGATGGATAGACAAGTAAGAACTTAGTTCCTCCCCTGTAAAGACAAGAAGCATGTTTTTTCTTATTAGATTGTGTCTTTTGCTTCAAGAGAAATCAAGCTGGGTAAGGCAGTGCAGACATTTACCACCTCCACAGTGAAGGCCAGAGCTGACTGGATGCCAGTCTCCTGCCTCTCTCTCTCCTTTCATCGTATTTTTCAACAAGCAGTCCTGACAATACTGGATTCTCAGCAGATGTGGATCACAGGCCACCCACAGAAAGGATGTCTCCTCGGAGAGAGGAGAGCTTGTGTCTTTCTGCTGTCAGCGGGGCCGCCGTGGCCCCAGCTCTCTGTCGTCTGTCACGGGACTTTTGACTCCATCTGCAGAAAGCGGCAGACCAGCTCCAACACCCATTTCCATATCATCTTCCCAGCATCACAGCTTCAGTGGGCACATGCTTATCCACTAGGGTCCTTGTTTTTACCGGTTATTTCCCAGCTGAGTTTCAACCTCTCAGCCAGGGATGCTCACTGCTATCCACCTCATCCTCCCACTGAATAAACTGCACCTCACGTTTAGCTCTGAGACTTAACATTACTTCAGTTTCATGTCCAAATTTAGTGTCAAGTTGGATGCTCCTCAGTGGCAACAGAAGCCTTGCTTTGAATTGTTTACACCTAGAATTTTCCATTCCATACTCTCAGAGCACAGTTGACTGTGGGTAACAGAAACAATAGAAAGTGAAACCTCCGATACCTAGCTACCTCACCCAGGCTGCTGCACTCTCCAAACCAGTTAGGAGATGTTTAAGGTCGAAAGTAACAGAACATCAATGTAGTGGCTTAAACAAAATGTATCTGTGTCACATAAGGAATCTGACCATATGTATTTGCTGTGTTAGCCCCGAAACCCCACATCATGATTAGTGTCTGTGATTCTCGGCCTTTTATACATACACACATAAACAAAAAAGCATATCGTATTACCTCATGATCACAAAATGAATGCTGCCACTCAAGATATCAATCAAGATATTATATTATAGGTAGAAAAAAGGAGGGCTAGTGATCCTATTTACATATTGTGAGCCCGAGAGTAATGTCCCATGACCATCTCTTGTTGGTAGGTGGCTGTGAGACAAGGTCTGGGTAAGCCAAACATGGTATCTGTTATACAAATCAAACTGGTGAAGTACATAGTTAGTTTAGTGTAAAGTAATTTCAGAATCTGGAAATGAACTTGTTTGTGGTAGTAAACATGAGAGAGAATATAACACAATCTGGTTGGAATTCCTTGTGTTGCCTATTGATGGTATTTCCCCAGGACCATAGACCATGTGCTTGGGTCTCTGCTGCCCTGTGGTTTGCTTTCAAACTTCCTGGGTTCCTGTCCAGAAAAGTCCAATTGGTTTGAAGTAAGTCGCAATAGAGGTGCAGGAAGCTGCGGTTAATTTGGTTTCCTGTTACTCCACAAACAGCCTACAGGTCTGCTATCATAGCTCCTTCACACTGTCCAGTGTGGGGACGAGTGTCTCATCCTCGCTCCGGTGAGTCAGTCACTTCTGTTGTGTTAGCTCTGGTAGCTCAGAGAGTTGCCTTCCTGTGGAGCTGTCCCCTTCTTGCTCTGGCTCCTGCCTCTCTCTCTCTCTCTCTCTCTCTCTCTCTCTCTCTCTGAGAGATACTGCAGCAAGTGCAGCTGAGGGAAGAAGGATCAGAGCAGAGGGGCTTCAGCTTTGCCTTATGTCCTGATTGATTCTCATAGCACCTAGGATAGGGTCACAGGACAGGACAAGCAAAGAGACCTGCTTGCCAGGCCGCCGCAATTCCCAGGCTAGCCTTATCTAAGCAGAGTAAGGATTAAGACTCTCTTACTGTGTCAAAACTGCCCAGAATCTTTGGAATCCCAGAGGCAGCCAAGAGGAAGCAGCTCTCTCTACCATTTTTTTTTCATCCTTTGCCCTCTTGGAACAGAACACCACCACCCCACAAAGGAACAAACCTTCCAAGCTGGCTTCTAGGGTCTGCCGTGAAACCCTACCCACTTCAGCCTCCAGAGGATCCAAAAACAGAAATGGGAAATTACTCTACATCTCCAAATCTGGAGAACGAGCTAGTTGTGCTTCATGATGGATCTTGAGGGGAAAATGCTATCTGTTCTCGGATTTTTGATTTTTTTTTTTAATGAGATGTGGTTTGCAAGTAGAAAGTCAACACCTGAGGTGCCTCAGGAAATCCACACAACCTTAGGAGCTCACTGCTCAGTGTAGTAAGGATCAGGCTGTAAGAAGCACCGTCTAGGGGAGATGTCAGGGGACAGAATCCAGACATCCCAGAAGCTAGAAAACATTTCAAGTTTTGGCCAGGATATTTGAGTTCAAAACAGACACAGATTTCTTCAAAGGACTGAATTCTTAAAAAAAAAAAAAAAAAAAAAGAAAGAAAGAAAGAAAAGAAAAAAGGAGAAGAAAATATCTATTCTTTGAGAATTTCATGCAATGAATTTTGATCATATTCATCCCCTATTTCTTCCCCTAACTTCTCCCAGACCTGCCCCACCTCCCAACTTTCCCATACTTTATCTCCTCCTCCTCCTCTTCTTCATGTCCTCCTCCTCCTCCCCCTCCTCCTCCTCTTCCTGTCCTCCTCCTCCTTCTGTAGCCAAGTCCAGTCACGCTGATCATATGCTCCTGGATGCAGGGCCATCCACTGGAGTTTGATTGACCTACTGGAAGCCACACCATTGAAGAAAACGAACTCGTTCTCACAGGTGCCATCCACTAGCTGTCCACAGCTCCTCAGTTGGGGTGGGGGGGGGGGCTTGTGAACCTCTTCCCACTCCAGCTAGAACACTGACTGGCTTGATTCTGTGACATCTTAGAAGGGCTGAATTCTTACCAGGCATTTTTCTCCAGTGCTGGGCACATCCAGCCCCATGTTTTCCAGGCTCTTTAATAGTTGCCATCTCAGGCATCTCAGTACTGTCTAATATTGGGAAGATGTGGGATATCGTTGCTTTTAAAACAGTTCTGATGCCCCTGAATAGGTTATCTACTGCCCAGGAGTGAATCTTAAGGCACCACAGGGGAACAGAGAGGGGACTGTTGGAACCAATTAGCTTAGCCCTGTCTCCAGTAAGAGTCTGGCCGAGATCACATAAACGAACTTGTGGTTATACCCAGGAAGAGAGCAGAGGTTTACTATTAGAGAGTGCTGCTCATTCATTGTAAAATATCTTGTAAATAGGAAAAACTGCCAAGAAGATAAAAAGTCATCTGTAGTAGCGTCCACTTCTGACTGGCTCCTTCTAGTTAGCACCTCACCTCCCACGGTGTGTTCGCAGCCTTTAGCCCAACATAACCTTTTAATATCATAATGTGATAGAACGTTTTTCACCACTGCCTTTTCCCACCCATTGTTATAAGATCTGTGTAAGGAATCATTTTTCTTACAGCATTTTGCTGTTGCCTGGTCCCTTTTTCTGTATTCAATGCTTCCCAGCAGTTGTCCCATATTTCCTACACGCCGCATCAATGAAGCCCTAGGGACTTCGCCCTGCTTTGACTGTGCCTATATTTGCACAGCCTGAGGCTAGGGATGAGCTTTGGGCAAGCTCCAGGGTGGCGCTGACAGTCCATGCAGCTGGACTTAGGTTGTTCAGAGGAGGTTCTGCTGGTCTACCGGCTTCTTCTCTGGTCCCTGCAGGGATGCTCAGTCCTGGAGGATTCCCATGGAAGCTTCCCTCTCTATGTTAACGGCACACCTACTCTAATCACAATGGACAGGCTGACTGGCGTTTAACGGACAGTAGTCCCTGCTTGTGGAGTCCATACCTGGAGCAGTGCTGGCGTCTCAAGGCCCACCTCTTTCAGGGGTGCCAGTGAAATGGAACAATTCTGTCTTCAAAGAGGAGAGCCAGACCTTGTCAGCATGTGCTCTGACACCCCAAAGCAACAGAACCAAACAACCATGGGCCCAAAATAAATCTTCCTTCCTTGAAGTTGTTTATTTTAGGTATTTTTGTCATGGAGATGGGAAATTGACCAAGCAAGCATCTGGGGTTCCTGTTTTAATCCCCCATACATATGCATGGGAGGCCATACACACCCACACATGCACACACACACACACACACACACACACACACACACACAAAGAAATAGCAATTCTTCTAGAAAAACATAAGGGGAGCCGAGGGCTTTTAGGTATAGTGTCTCATGAAGACTGATGCCTCATCTGGCATTACAGTTATTCATCAGAGTTCCATTCCTGCCTCCTTCCTGTGCCTCCCACTCTTGCTGAACATTGGCATTGAGGCTGATTGTTCCATTAAAACTCCCCAAGAGAGTTGGGCCATCTTTGCCTTGCTGAAGACAAGTGGATCTCAACACAGAATTCATGAGTAGGGCCCGTCTACCTATGGAAGTCTTTGAGTTTGGTGACTCTCCCTGATATAATTAACCTTAACAAAGATGGTAGATATGGGCTAGTAGACATGGTAGCCCAGGTCGCTGAGACAGTCACAGAACTCTGAGACTTTTCCAATGGACTCAGCATCACCAGCAAGCCCCAGTCTTATCTGGCTTCCCCTACAAGAGACTTCCTGAAGGAAACCATACACAGTCTAGAAAGACAGGGTTTATTGAGGAGGAAGGTGGGTCAGGCAGAGGTCACAGCCTGAATAGCATACAGATACATACACAGCACTACAGTGGCTCAGAGTGACAGAGTCACAAGGATCAGGACTTGCAGCTTCCCACCTGGTTAGGGTAGTATCAAAAGAACCTCATACGCAGTGACGGAAGAGGGAACAGAGATGGGAGGTAAAACATCTTGTTTTAAACATAATTAATAAATTACCATTGAGTTTAAAATGACCAGGACCCTCATATGGGCAATCAATGGGTAGCAAGTGCCCCAATAACTGAGGGCTAAGACCATGGAGCAAAAGACAGCATGGGCCTAGTATCCATCACACAGAGGCCGAGGCAGGAGGATTGCTAGTTCAAGGCCGCATAGAGTCCAGGCCAGCCTGGCAAGACCATGTGTCCAAAACAAAACAAAATGGGGGCGGGCAGGTTTAGAGGGGCAAGGTACTAACATTTTAAGTATGCAAAGACACACATTTGCATATCTACATTAAAGTTCAAGTATCATTTATTCAAATATTTTTGTTCAGATTTATTGAGATAGAATTGACAAAGGAAAATTGTATGTATTTATGCTATATATGTTTTGATGTATGCATGTATACATGGTGAAATAGTCACCACCATGAAGCTGTCTGTCACAGAAGGATGTCATAGAGGATCTCTTTGATCTTTTCCAACAGAGCATCTGCTGTTCTATGCTAATCACAGTTGAAGGAGAGAGGTGCTGTTCAGCAGTCATCTGTGGGGGATGGGTGCCACTTCCTGAGTGACCAGCAGTCCATGAACATCTGCTTAATGGATGATCACTGCTCCTCAGTAACCACACAGCTGGTCATTTCTTGGACTACACAGGGTCGGAGCTAAAGGTTCTAGAAAGTGCCTGTGCAGCATCAGTGAGTTGGTGGAGGGTTTGCCAGACCCATAAACAGAAGCCCAGGACCTACCTGAACCTCTGCTTGGGAATAATACCAATCCTGAGCCTCAGCCCTGGCTAGAACAGTTTTATGTTGTATGTTTATTTTAACTTACAAACAGATTTCCCCAAAAGTTGACAGTTTCATGTTCTGGAGCAGGTAGGTCAGAGAGCAGTGGTTAGAACATTGAGTACATTGTTACTCTGGCACCCAAGATGGAGATGAGAGAACACTGCATTCAAGGCAGCCCGGGCTACACGGTGAAACCCTTGCCTCAAACACAAGACAACAAAAAGTCAGAAAACAGCACAGCCCTTGAGCCAGCTGCTGAGGGATTCCAAAAGTTCTGTTTGGGGTTTTCTAGGACACCTCCCTCCCAAGTGAAGGTAAACTGAAGGTATTAAACCAGGCTTTCTCCTGAGTCCGATGTAGGAAAATGCTGCAGAGACTCTCCCCACCCACTGCTGTGGTATTTTGGGCTGCTCGGGAGCTGTGGCTCCATCAGATGATTGTGTACGTCAGACAGGGCTTCATAGCTCACCAGTTTCCTCAGAGAGGCTCTGAATTGTTCTGGAAACAAGATAACAGTGTGGTTCTAGCAATTTTCCTGAGTGATCTTTAGGGCTGTCCTGTGGTTAATTTGATCTGTGGAGCTACTACGCTGTGGGTAATTTTGAAACAAGGGTGTACTTATCTATCTGGCCTAGGTGACAACATTTAGGCACCAGGTCGAGGGACAGTACCAGGTTTGGCGTGAGGACTTAGAGACAGGATCGATCTCTCTCTCTGTATCTCTGTATCGCTGTCTCTCTGTCTCTCTCTCTCTCTCTCTGTCTCTGTCTCTCTGTCTCTCTGTCTCTGTCTCTGTCTCTGTCTTCACCCCACCCAAATTAATGTCCATATAAAGAGACACAATTATGATGTCTTTAACATTAACAATGATTAACTTCTAAGCGTTATAAGTTGAGAGTGGTTTTTATTTTTCTTTATATCTTTCTGTGTTTATTTTAATTTAATTTCTGGCATAAGTAGTACTTTTAACTAAGTACTAAAAACAACAACAAAACTATTTTCCTTTGGAAGAACAGTTTCAGCCTTGCTTTCGTGACTGTGGCTTGTCTTCATATGTGACCCCCCGTTGCTGCTTTCTATTCTTCCCTTACAAGAGAGAGACTGAAGAGGAAGACAGAATAGATAAATGTTCAAATAGATTAGTCAGTAAAAATGCAAACACTCGAAACAGAAAGTCCATGGTGAGAGTGGCATGTCACCTGCTGCGCTAACCGCCAGATGCTCCTTAGGAAGCGTGTGGAGAGTTAAGGCCACTGGCAGCCCTAGCACTTGAGGGGTGACGCATATGAACTGTGAGCCTGAGTCAGCCTGAGCCGTCTTTAAGACCCTGTCTCAGCAAGATAATCAAGGCTGGGAACGTAGTCTGGTGGTATATATAGTGCTCGCCTCCCTTGTGTGAGGCTGTAGGTTCAAGGCCCTGCAGTCTTTGTAAAAAGGATAGGCAAGTGTTTGGGTTAAATTGCAAGCTATAAAATACAAACAATAAACTATGTAAACCCGGGGCTTATGAAAACTCTTTTCAAGATAAATTTGTATGCAAATATCCTCAAAAGTTTGTATTTCAACATTTTCACTTGGCGAGAAACTTGAGGGTGAATCTTAGGCTGAGTACATTTTCACCCAGTGGTGTGCACCCAGTTTGTAGGTTGACTTTCCTGCCTGCAACCCCAGGGAGCTTCTAGGATATGTAAGGATCCCTGTGAAATAGTTCTGTAAGATTGTTATCTGTAGAAAACAAATGGAATACAGAAGACCTGGTGGGGCTCCAGGGAATACACACTCAGGATTCTTCTGTATTTGGGGCTTTGTGTTACCCAACGGAGAGGTGCTATATGAATAGAGGTGGGTGTGATTTCTCTCTGTGCCCCCCCTCCCCGCCCCCAGAGCTTAGCAGAGGCCTGGTGGAGGAGGGGGTGGGGAGCGGTGTGGCCACCTGGGTGGGTGTCTAAGCTCTACCTCTGTTTCTGCTTTCTGTTCTCATCTTTTCTCTGGCTCAAAGTGGTGGGTCCTGATGTGTAGTTATTACCAAGACCTATGAAGCAACAGGCAGTAGAAAAAAGAAAGAAAATTCTCTCTGAGAAAGCCGATCATGTGGGTTTTATGAGCAGAGAGAACGGGCCCCTCCCTATAGAATAAGATTATTATCCTCTATAATTTAATGTTCATAGTGAAACTGCAATTTCCTGAACATTACATACTGCTGACTCTCAGAAGTACAAGTGAATGTGAGGATTATTCTCCAGCCCTGATATCGTCAGTGAACTAGACCGTGTGGGCACTGGATGCTTCAGTGAGCTGGGCTTGGAGTCAGGTTGTTGAAGCTGACCCCTGTCATTGTCTGGCTCCGCTCACCTGCGCTTGCCTGGGACTTCCGGTCCTTTGGTCCGGGGCCATCTTCAGACCTCAGCTCCGCTGTTTCCCGGCCCTCCTAGGTTCTCATCCACCTATTCTAAATCACCTCATCACAGAGACAGTCCTTTTCCGGCCAGGCGGCTAGGCCACACCCACTTTCTCCTGCCCTCTGTCTCCATGGTCAAGTGAGCCCTAGGGTGTCCCCTGGAGACAGCCCGCCATTCCCTGCAGGGCTCCTGTTAATGCTCCTGAAGCTAGTCCGAGTTGTTTCAAAGCCAGCTCCTCCTCGGCTGTGAGATGTGAGGACTGAACTATGTAGTCCTACAACCAACATGTTAATTCATAAGAAATGAACATTATTGTTGGTATGGGTAGAATTTATAATACTTTTGAGATACATGTATTAATTTTTTTCTTCCCAACATAAATTTTGCCCTAGAGTATTCATAACTCATAGTTGCTTGACAGGACCATGACGCATAGGGTTTGTTTTTAAAAAGTTGAAAAAAATGGAAAACTTGAGTGAGTTGCACCACTAGTGTCTAATCGTGCTGTGTGGTCCCCCTTCAAAGTGGGGAGACAGAGGTGGATAACAGCCCTGATACAATGGAAAGACGTGGATGGCCTGACGTACGCTTCACCTTTCAGGACTGGAGTTTTTGTTCGGAGCTGCTCAGTGCTGTGGAGAGATGCGCTCGAGATTTGGTCTCCCACCCTCATTTAAATGAGCATCTGCTATTTTCCACGTCTTCAAAGGGGAAAACTGAAAGTCAAGGAGCGGAGGCTCACTGTGACTGTGATCATACCTTCCACCACTGGAATGAGAGTGATCAAGCAATTTGGTTTTTCCACATTCAGAAATCACTTCTAAAAAAGTTCAGTTTTCAATGGCATTAAGATCGAAAGCAATCAACAAAGGCAGGAAACTCACTGCAGGGGAGCTGAGATTCCCTCCCAACTCAAAACCTTGAGATCAGCCTGGCGATTTGCTCATATAGGGATCCCGGCCCATACTCAAAAGCTGTCTTTCCCCCATGACATACCTATTTTAGTCATGCAGAAAACTGCCTCGTGTGCATGCTTGTGGCGAGGTTTTTATAGTAAAATTCTCAAAGGGCTTGCTAAGTCAGGGCTGCTTGTGCCCTGCTTAGAGGACAAAGCTGCCAAACTGAAGAAAGTTTTCTGAGATTTCAAACCTGAAGACCTGTTTTTGCTGTTCGTCTTTGTGGGGGGAGGGGCAGTTAGTCTGTGAAGACAGGTCTAGCAGAGATGTCCTCTTCAAAACATATCTGCTGACTCAATATGTGATCAGTAGATGAGGGCTCCCCAAGTCTGACAAGACTGGATATTGTTCATTCTTCCAGTCTTCATCAATGTGATGGGGAAATGTTTCCTTGTTATTCTGATTTTAATCCCTTTCACTATCAGTGAGTTGAAACCTCTTTTGTGTGTTTATTTGCACTTGTGCTTTTTATTTTTTTTTGCCTATGAATTCCAATTCTATCAGGAATGTGTGCGATGGGGATTAACACCAGGCCTTGTGTACGAGGAGTTTCATCCTAGCCCTGTGTGGTCTCATTTTATGTTTTTGTTTTTGTTTTTTTTTTTTTTTTTTTGGTTTTTTCGAGACGGTTTCTCTGTGTAGCTTTGTGCCTTTCCTGGAACTCACTTGGTAGCCCAGGCTGGCATTGAACTCACAGAGATCCGCCTGTCTCTGCCTCCCGAGTGCTGGGATTAAAGGCGTGCGCCACCACCACCCGGCTCGTGGTCTCATTTTATAATGACAGTGTTGGGATAAAACAGAGGTTATGGGTCTTGCTCAGGAAGGAAGGAACGGCCCCAAAGCACTAAAGGGTTGCCACTGTGACCTCTTTAGGTTAGAAGGTCCATTGTTGTGGACCCTACTTGTTACATTGTGGATCATATTTCAGGGCACAGAGAACAGGCTCCTTCCCTTTCGGACATGCCTGGAATGTGGTTTAATGGACAACAGCAGGGTCTCTCACCATGTGATGTATCTAATAACCTCTTATGGGAGTAAAAGTTAAGGAGGCAGCAGACTTACAAAGCAGGGGCAGTTTCTTCAGGTAGAGGATTATTCACTCGATTCTCAGTGCACATTGAGTCAACATTGCTCAATGCTGCCAGGGTTTCACTAATTCCCTCTTTCCTTTTTTAGCTACTAGGTACTTTCTCTCACTTTTCCTTTTCATTTTTAGGGGTTTTTCAGATATTAATTTGCTACCAAGCAATAGGGAAGGAAAATTAACCACTCATTTTTCACAGCTCTTTAACACCTTGGTAAATCAAGTCACAAGGTCATCAAGACTCTATCTAGGAACGAAGTGAATGTCTGCTAGCAAGTAGGGCTACATGCCTTTGGATATTTATTATCCAGATAATGATTAAGCATCAACTTCTGGGATGCTCTGCTACTTTTCTTCTTGACAGCTGATAGAGGCAGCTTCTCATTTTCTTAATAGTCCCCCTCTCCCTCCCTTTTTCCCTCCCTCCCTCCCTCCCTCTCCCCCTCCCTCCCTCCCTCCCTCCCTCCCTCCCTCCCTCCCTCCCTCTTTCCCTCCCTCCCTCCCTTTTCCTCTCTTTCTTTTTTATTCTGAAACAGTCTCACTGTGCAGCCTAGGCTGACCTCAAACTCACATTATATCCTCTGCCTCTGCCTCCTGAGGACTAGAATTCCAGGCAGGCACCACCATGCCCAGCTTAGAACTTCTTTTAAAAGGGAGAATTGTGAGTTGGTCTTCAAAGTATTAAGAAGAAATGTGACAGTTTAGAGAACAGCACAAAGTTCAGGATATAAAAGTGCAGCCCGGTGTGAGACTCGAGGGCACGAAGTGTCTAGAGTGGTGTGTACCCCGGGAGTGGGGTTCCTGAAGCAGCAGGCACACTCAGTTATAGTATGGAGTTAGAGCTTGGTACAGGGAATCGGAAGTTCTGTAAATCATTAAGCAAGGTGGGGGTGGGGGCATGCCTAGAATGTATGTGAGCATCCATCTACCAGGTGCACACCAGCCATCACAGAGCTGTTCTCAAAGTACATGTGCACCCCTCACAGTCACACACTAGAGTGCTTCCTGATCATAAAATTTACTTGAGGATTTTGAGAGACAGGTAATTTTGCTTGTAAAGGATGCCATAAATTTTATATCAAATAAATATAATAGGTATGATTTTGGAAAAAATGACATTTTTGCACAGAATGGACCTTGGCTCTGCTCAGGATGCCTGCCCACACCCTTGGGTGCTCTCTGGACAGCTATCAAGATGTGGAGGAAGCCTATGAAAAAGGCAGAGAAGTTACCAAGGAAGTTCAAGTTGGGGGTGCAGAGAGGAAGGCACGTTGCCCTGGAGGTGGGATAAAGTGCATCCTGGAGTATGGAGATAAAGTTACACTGCACATTTGTGAGGAGAGGGGCACATGAACACAACTTCAAAACCCTTTGCAAGCCATAAAAAATCAAGAGCTGGGCCCTGGTAAACCAGAAGAAACAGCTGAAAAATAGAGCGGCAGGGGCGATAAAGGAGAGGAGGCAAAGACCTGATGTCCCGGGAAGCCTAAAGCAGCAGCTGGGGCTAAGGATGGAGGAGGCATGTGATCAGGAGCCCAGGGTGACAAGAACGGACCTGAGGGCGGGAAACAAGCAAGAAAAACATGGACACCCACACAGAATGCACAGAACACCCACACTGTCTGCTTTCTCTTGGAACCCTTCACCCATGTATTTACACAAGCTCCTTCCCGTCGGCGCTCTAAACCCAAGCTCTAGTGCTTTCCAAAGTTGAACACACCCTGCCTGCTAAGAATAAAGGCAGTGAAAAATCTCAAATAACTTTCTATGTGGCTTTTAAATTAGTTCTTTTCTTTTTGAGATTATAGTGACATCATTTCATCTCTCTGCCCTTCCTCTGACACTCATTCCTTTCCAAAAGGAGAAAATTAAGTTTCCTGAAAATTTCGTCGGGAAGGAGACACCTTGAACATTTGCCCTGTGGACATTTAGAAAATATGTGTGGTAGAATCCTTAAAGGGAGGTAATGTTTGTCTTCAGAGCCAGGTGAGTGACCTTGGACAAGATCCTCCTTCTCTGGCCTTCAGCTTCAGGAACATCTACTATAATGTGGCCATTTATTATATCTACTGGTTGATCTCATAGGGAGGGTTTTCTTGTGTGGTTTCAAATTCCAGTGATGGCTGTATCTTAGACAGGGTTTAGTAATACTCCTGTGTGGACCAGGCCATGTTTGTGACTCTTTAGTGACATTTGTATTTACTCTGCCACTGTTCCAAATATGCCACAGCTGAGGTCTAAATTAATTTCTCACTTGATAGCTCTTGGACAGAAAGGAAGTATATCCCAAATTAGTGTGAAGGGAGATTTGCAGTAATTCTCAGGAACGGGGTATCCCTCTGCCTCAGCTTCACCATACCCAACTTTGTGAGAGTTAGATTCTTATTTATGAGTTTATTTTATGGACACATATGTAGTTCAGAGTTTTTGAAAGATTACACTAACTGAACAATTTGCCAGACTAGGTAGCTTCTTCTATTTAAATTGTAGAGTATATAATTAAGTTTTCATTGATTTCACCAGGGGAATGGCAAATGTCATATTGATCAGCATCCTACAATCTTCAGAGAAGTAACAAAAATAGGATGGTATATATGTACACATGTGTATATCTATATTACTGTATTTTAATAATTAGCTCATGCCCTGTGCTAAGTCCCACAATTTGTACTCAGAAGTCAGAGACTCAGGATAGCTAATTATATAAGTTGCCATTTGAAAGCCAGAAGTCTTGAGACCCAGGATATACCAACACCTCAGTTGGAGTCCAAAGTCCAGAAAATACCAATATTCCATCCTAATACCAGAGTCTCTTCCTATGCAGTTGTTTTGTGCTTAGGTGTGGGTGGTTTGAATAAAAATGGGCCTCATAGGCTCATATATTTGAAGGCTTAGGGAATGGCGTCAGGAAAAAATGGCCTTGAAGGAGTACGCGTGGTCTTGTTGGAGTTGGTGTGGCCTTGTTGGAGGAAGTATGTCACTGGAAGTGGGCTTTGGGATTTCAAATGCTCAAGCCAGGCCCAGTCTCTCTCTCTCTCTCTCTCTCTCTCTCTCTCTCTCTCTCTCTCTCTCCTGCCTGCCAATCCAGATGTAGAACTCTCAATTACCTCTCCAGCACCATGTCTGCCTGCATGCTGCCATGTTTCCTGCCATGACAATAATGGACTAAACCTCTGAACTGTAAGCCAGTCCCAGTGAAATGTTTTCATTTGTAAAAGTTGCCGTGGTCATGGTGTCTCTTCACAGCAATAGACATAAGACATTATTAGGGTTTCAAATGACTGAAGAGACCCACCTCCTAACCCAGACCAATAATGAAAAGGTTCACTCCCGTCCATAAATAGCCTCACAGACACACTGGAAATAATCTCTGACAATAAAAAACTACCTAAGCCACCTTGTTATTAGTTTTTCTAAAATACTTGTAGAATAGGTTAAATGGAGGGTGGAGATAGCCCTCCGTGAAGAGCACTTGCCTAGCATGTATGTATCCCTGGACGCAGTCTCCTGAGTGAGGGACTTGGAGCTGACCTCATGGTTGCCTCCACCCCTTCTTTTCACTCACTTCTCCAGCTGCCTCCATCGTGGGGAGAGCAGTGCTTCTGCACCTCTCGCGTTCTGTCACGGTGCCTCCAGCATTCTCACAGGCTGCCCAATGCCCAGTGCAGCTCATCTCCCACCGTCTCTCAAGCATGTCTCCTCAGCAGTGACCCTTGGAAGGACATTCATGTGGAGTCCGCACTCTAAAGACTCTGTGCCATAGGGAACTGCCCTATTTGTAAATCAAAGAAAGAAACTGGTAAAGTTTGATTTGGTTTAACCTGATAGTATAAAAAATGAACTATGCTTGAAACATCTTGAGAGCAGAGCCATTGTCTTGTTCGTCTTGGTTTAGTCAGGGGCTGGCATGAATTTTGTCACATCGTAGGTCCTACGGAAGTGTTTGCTGAGTTAACGCATCATTTATGTATTAGAAGAAAATAAGTAAAAACGCTAAAGTATTTTGTGAAGTTTTGTTGTATTAGATTTTGTTCTTTTTTATATACTCAAATATCATCCTATTTTAGAATTACTTTCAAAGATTTAAGTCAGGCCAGACATACTGCCTATAATCCAAGCATTACAGGCTAGAGGAGAATCATAAATAAATTCAAAGGTCAGTTGGGCTATGGTGAATGCCTATCTCAAAAAATAAAATACATGTGTATATAAAGAGATTAAAAACTCGAAATGGCAATTATTCTTAGTAGTTAAGAGATATTTCTATCTTATCTAGATATTTTAGTACCCTTAATTTAAATAGAAAAACAGCAGATAAATTTAATTTCAACTAAATTTTCTCCCAAATAATTATTTGAAAAATAGTCTACTGCTTGTGGGCAAATCTCCCTTTTGAAACTAGCACTTTGGTACTGCTGGGATTTTGGGGCAACTTTCTGGCTTCAGAAAAATGCTAAAAATACAACCTATTGAACTCATGGGAAAAGTGAGCCACTGTAATCAGAGTGTTCAATCCATGAATGTACTGGAAACATGTCTGAATTTGACAGGAAGTAGAAAGTGTTACAGCAGATAATCTCTCTGAACTCATTATCACACACTCACCCACTTGAAAGGTCAGCTGGCTTGAAGGGCCAGCAGGGACTTGTGGAGGTCAGTTCATTCAATCTCTGAATACTAGAACCACCCTCAGTGTAGAAGAACCTACCCTATATTAAACAGGTCTGTGAAACAGTGGACATTTTTAAACCAGAATTGTATGTCTGTGTATGTCCCTGCCAAGATCATCACAAAGGAGGGAAAATTCAGAATGACTCTAAAGACATGTGGATGTGTATCACTCCCACTATTTGTGGTGATTGGCAAACCACACTGTTTCTTGGGTAGAAGTTAGTGCACACCATCATACAGAGCATGATGGGTGGCTTGTCTGTGGTTTCTCACAGCATTTTCTCAGTAGAGTACATCCTGGCATTTTGAGTGACGGTTCTGTGTTGCATAATATCCCTTGCTGCAGCTCAGGGCTAACTCGGTGCTAACAACTCCTCTTAGTTATTATGACAACCGAAACAATGCCACCGCCCATCCCAAACACCCCTGGGCAGCAGTATTACCCCAGCTTTAGGAATTACTTCCCTGGCCTATGAGCTTGGTATGAATGTATAAAGATACAGACCTCAGTGTATTTCCTTATACATGCAAACTTATAAAGTTCATCATATAGAATTGCCTTCATGGAGATTGCACTTACCACAGTTTTGATTTTTCAGAGATTTACTCAATTTTATGGGCATGTCTGTTGAAGCAGAATGTGACTCAGCTTGAAGTATGATTCTTGTCTGTTGTTCTGAACTACTCGTGCTGGTCCATGGCCAGCCTTCCCAGACTTTCTCTGCTTATCGATAACTATTTACAGGGAAGAAAGCGAATAGTCACCTCGGAGATCCTGTAGCCACTGTTTCCAGAGGACCACCAGGGAGAAAGGAGGGAAGGCAGCATCCCAACCTGACCATTGCTAACAGGAGAAGCGCTCACCTGTTGAGCAGGCTCAGCAGCATCTCTGGCCTGAGGAATTTGCGCTAAGTAAAAAAGGAATCCATGCCTGTACAGAACCTGATCTAAGTTGAGTCCAAAGCCACAGGAGTGAGCCAGTGCCCAACTCTGCCTGTATGGCCAGCTTCTGAGCTGGATGGTCCAGAGACCTAGGGTAGAACCAAACGTGACTGACAAAAAAAGTCAATGAAATGATTCCTAACGATATTCTGCTATACTCATAGCCCAGTGCCTCCAGGCAGCTGATGGAAGCAGATGCAGAGACCCACACCCAAACATTAAGTGGAGCTTGGGGAACCCCACAGGAGGGGAAGAAGGATTGTAGAAGCCAGAGGGGTCAAGGACACCAGGAGAACACAACCCACAGAGTCAGTTAATTAAGGGCTCCTAGGGGCGCACAGAGACTGAAGCAGCAATCTCGGAGCCTGCATGGGTCAGCACCGTGTCCCCCTATACACGCTGTAATTCTTTAGCTTAGGGTGTTTGTGGGTCTCCTAACAGTGGGAGTAGGGGCGTCTCTGACTCTTTGGCCTGCTCCTTTTCCTCCCACCGAGTTGCCTTGTCCAGCCTTGATATGAGGGTTTGTACCTAGTTTGGCTTCATCTTGTTATGCCATGTTCGGTTGATATCACTGGAGGCCTGCTCTTTTCTGAAAGGAAATGGAGGAGCAGTGGATCTGGGGGAGAGGGGAGGTGAGTGTGGAGGGGAGGGGAGGCTGTAGTCAGGGGGTGGGGGGGGAGAGAAAATCTATATATGCACAGAGCCTGGATCCCTGAGAAATGGTGTTTGAGACATTAAACGAAGATACTTTATGACTTAATGGGCCTTCTCCTATGTGAAAGAAGACTTTCAATTTTCTTTTAGAGATCTTAGATCTTATTCTGGACCAAAAATGACTGCTGGCATGGAAAAATGGGATCTAGGGAGCCACCCTCAATGTCTCAGATCAACCTTCTTTTCAGGTAAGCACATGAAAGCCTGCCTCCTTGAAGTTATTGGAAAAGGTTGATTCTGGATAAGGACTCAAACTTAACGACTCCAGTTTGGCCAGCTGATTGGCAAACCTCTTCTGTTCCTGGTGTGAGAGTCCAGAGACTGCTACATGAGTCACGTGACTGCACACGCCGTGCTGTGTCATGAAGTCTCTGCGAACCATTGCCCAAACCCGATCACCATCCTAGACTTTTATCATTCAGGATAGATTCAAAGGTCTTATTTCATTTCTATGTCCTAGATCCATCTGAATTATTTAAAAACTTGGGTCATTTGGGGGAAAATGTGTGGGTGGGTGTAGTCCAGATATATAGGGGGTGCTTTTTTCAACAATATGAGCTACAATATATTCAATGAGCTGAAATACACTAACATATTAGTGTATTTATGTTAGTGTTTATATTAATGTTTACATTAGCATTTATATTGGTAATTATATTAGTATCTATATTAGTAATTATATTATTGTTTATATTAGTATTTATATTTGTGAAATACACTAATATATTAGTATATTTCATAAATTGAGCTGAAATACACTAGAAATTATTCTAAATCATCATTGGGCATAAGATGGTGTCATTTTTGCCAATATTCTCTTTTGAAAATGAGATATGCTAAGTATATTTTAAGTTAGTTTCTACAAAACCAGAAAAGTACATTTCATTCTGATTTGGGCATAAATAAAATAGTGAATATTCAAGTGAATAAACTAGGTTCATCTCTTCTCCAGCCACTGTATCTGAGGGTATGAACACACTGATTGGGAGCAACACCACTGTAAAAATAACAATGCCCTTATTTCATCCATAATGACCAGCTCCAGCCTCACTTATCTGACAATACTGTGCAGCGAGTGACAACAGATGCTCACATGCTCCACTGTGCAGTAACAGATGCT
>CABHPH010117314.1:0-10658 GCA_902168325.1 Peromyscus nudipes | reverse complement strand
GGAAGACATAAGAGAGGTGTGGCTAAAATGTCGGGCTTCTATGGAAATGAAGAGCGGGAGGAGGGCCGCCCATGAGCTGGAGACCTTTAGGGTGGGGCGGGGTGAGAACTGGGAAGAACCACAGGCAGCTGTGATACTGGAAAGCCTGGAGGGCAGTGTGGTGGCTAGGGAAAGCACTGTGCTAGACACTCATTCTAAATCCCCAAAAGAAAAGCTCCGGGCAGCTCTGACTCCTTGGTCCCTTCCCAGAAATGTAAATCTGCTGAGATAAATAACCGCTTGCTCTGGCTTTTGTAAACTTGCTTATCACTGTACTAGAGAGTGAGACCTCTTCTCCATCAGGAAGAGAGAGAGAGAGAGATCCTCCCTAGCAGAGGGGAGTAAAGGCAATTTCTCACTCAATTACACATTTCACAGGAACCATGATCCCCATCTTTAAAAACTACCTCCCCCCTTCTATGGCAAACCTTCAATGTGGCTTTAAGGCTGCTGTCCTGCTAGCAATAATTAATAAATTCATGTAATTATAATTTGAATTGAGTCTGTGGTCTTTAACTGGTGGATACAAACTCTGTAATACCAGTGTCTTAGTCACTGTTCTATTTCTGTGAAGAGACACCATGAACATGTCAGCTTTTATAAAGGAAAACATTTAACTGGGGCTGGCTTATAGTTCAGAGGTTTAGTCCATTGCTGTCTTGGCATGGCGGCAGGCAGGCAGACATTTCTGGAGCAGTAGCTGAGAGTTCTACATTCAGATCCACAGGCAGAAGGAAGAAAGAGACTTTGGGCTTGGAATGGACTTTTTGAAAGCTTAAAGCCCACCTCCCAGTGTTAGGATTCTGCTTCCACTCCAGCTGCATGACCGTACATGCATAGTTCAGCAGCTAAGTAAGGAGCCTTGTGTCTTATGTCATCAGTGTGCGTTGGTGATTACCTGTGTGCAGCACGGTCACACAATCTGTGAGTGTGTGGCGTAGCTCCATAAGACTACCTGCACCTTAAAAAGACAGACACAGACTCCTCCTCTTCCTCTCTCTGTTCTCCCCGTCCCCACTATCTCTTCTCTGTTCTCTCTCTGCTCTTTGCACATGTCTTCCCCAGGCCTGGTTCTTTTGCCCCCCCCCCACTCCTAATCAAGCTCTGATACTGGGTTTTGTTGTGGTTCATGCCTCATGACCTTTCTGCACAGTAACCAGCGCCACTTAACATTTTTTAAAACAGCACCCAGTGACACATTTCCATCAACAAGGTCATCTCTCTCTCTCTCTCTCTTTATTAAGAAATTTTCTATTCATTTTATATACCAACCACAGATCCCCTTCCCCACGCTCCTCCCACCCCCTAGTCTTCCCCCCCAACCCACCCACCCCCCATTCCTACCTCCTCCAAGGCAAGGCCTCTCATGGGGAGTCAGCAGAGCCTGGCACACTCAGTTGAGGCAGGTCCAAGCCCCTCCCCCTGCACCAAGGCTGTGCAAGGTGTCCCAGCATAGGCCCTGGGCTCCAAAAAGCCCGCTCATGCACCAGGAATGGATTCTGATCCCACTGCCAGGGGGCCCCTTAAGCAGATCAAACTACACAATTGTCTCGCCCATGCAGAGGGCCTAGTTCAGTCCCATGGAGGCTCCACAGGTGTTGGTCTACAGTTCATGAGTTCACACTAGTTTGGTTTGGTTGTCTCTTCAGGTTTCCCATCATGATCTTGATGAACCTTGCTCATAGAATCCCTCTTCTCTCTCTTCGACTGGACTCCCAGAGCCTGGTGCTTGGCTGTGGATCTCTGCATCTGCTTCCATCAGTTGCTGGATGAAGGCTCTATGATGACAGTTAGGGTAGTCACTGATTACTGGAGTAGAAGGTCACCCCTCTTAATCCTTTCAAATAGTGCCACTCCCTGGTGAACAAGTATTCAAATCTGTGAATGGCCTTTGGAGGCCATTCTTATTCAAACCACCACAACTAGCGTGCACTTTGGTATGCTAACAGGCACCCCAGATAGTCAGGCACCTCTTCAGACAGTGATGAAGAAATAGCTCCTTTGGTGGAAGGGAAGAGGCCCCAGAATGTGGAGAGAGAGCCTGTGCGCTGCCATCTTGCTCTCTCTTCCCTCAGACTGCACACCTCTGCCACCTTTTCCTCCTTCAAAGGCAAAAGCTAGTGTTGTTCACACCCTGTAGTGTGTGTGCCAATGGCAAATCCCCCAGAGATCTCCTCTCTGTGGCATTCTTGTTGTTGGCCTCCAGGTCTCAGCGAGCTGCTTATCCCCTGTCCTCGGTGGTGACCCCTGAGCCTGCCTCTGCCCCCCCCCCCCCCGTCCCCCAGCAGCCTTTGGGTTGGAATCTGTCCTAGTTTCCTCTCTGTTGCTGTGACAAAAACATTCTGACCAAAAACTACTCAGGAGAGGAGAGGATTATACGGCCAGGTCTGAGAGAAGTCCAGGAGGAAGCCATGGAGGAACACTGTCTTGTAGAGGCCAGGACCACCTTCCAGGGGTGAAGTCCTTCACAGTGGGCTGGGTCCTTCTGCATGAATTAGTAACCAAGGCAATATTCCCATAGACATTCCCACAGGCCGGTCTGATCTAGACCACTCCCCATCAAAGCTTTCCACTCAGATGGCTCTAGGCTCTGTCAAGTTAACAGTTCCCTTACCAACAACTCTCTGTGGCTCTCTACCACTTTCAACCCAGAAAGAGCCTAACAAAGTTCATTCTCCTGGCTCTGTCTGATCCTTTCTGACCCCTCTCCTGGCCCTGATGTCCTCAAATATTCTGGTTTCTTCTTCAGATGGGTGCCAAAGCCCCTAGATGTCATGGCCTAGCTTGGTGCTTAGGAAACATGTTGCTTCTTCATTTGGAGGGCAGAAGAAATGCCTTCCCTCCTGTGAACTTGAAAATAAACTTGTAGGGGTGAAAGCCACTGCATTAGGTTGATGGCTCTCTCTTCACATCTTTCAGGGATGCAGTGGTGACTCTGGGACACAATGATATCACCTATCATCCTTAGCTTTGTGTGAAATTAAAGACAACAGAAGTCACCTGAGGATGTGTAATATGGAAATTGTTAAAAGTATAAAAGCATATAATTGTATTATTAATTAGCACACAAAGTTATTATAATTTCCATAGGTTACTATGAAGTAGATTGTGGTCATCCCCTGATATCCACGGAGGATGGCCAAAACACCCAGGAATGCCGAAAGCCTCCAGCCTCTTCTGTGATATGGGTGCTGTTTGCATGGAGCCTTGTCTGCAGCCTCCCACACACCTGAAATACTTTCTGGGTTATTTATAGCACCCAATACTGCACGAATTCTTTTAAGTCATTGCTATGCTCTATTGTGTAAGAAACAGTGACAAGGGAAAGTTCTGTACGTGCTCAGTCTTATATTTTTAACATTTGTTTTGTTTTTTAAATCTGGAATTGGATGGACTGTAGATGTGGAACCTAAGGAGCTTGCAGTATCTGGATTATTTGCTCGTCTTCCTGAGGTCTACTTTCATTACTAAAATACTGTGAGACTTACCCAAATATTCCTTTATGTAGTAGCCTTGCAATTAGAGAAAACCAAGTCCTCAGTGACCCAACAGGAGTCCTCACACACAGGCACACATGCTGGCAGGCAGCACACACGCCTGAGCTAGTCACTCAGCAGTCACATGGCTTTCTCCTGGTGTCCTGCTGCTCAGACTTCTCGTGCAGAGCTCACAGCAGAGCTAAGTCAATGAAAACTACCAACAGTTGGTGTTCTTTTCTTGAAAAATGACAGCAATCACTTTAAAATGGCTTGTAAATTCAGACACCTTTTTGTTTTGTTTTTCAAGGCAGGGTTTCACTGTGTAATAGCCTTAGTTGTTCTGGAATTCACTCTGTAGACCAGGCTGGCCTCAAACTCACAGAGATCTGCCTGCCTCTTTCTCCCAGTGCTGGGATTAAAGACAGCTGCCACCACCCAGCTAAATTCAGACTCTTTTAATTGTAAGTAGAAGCTAACTCAAACTAACTTTTAAAATATAAGAAATGTCCATTGCATGGCTTTAGGAAAAGCTCAATCCAGGTTTACACCAAAAATCCAGTTTCTGTTTTTCTTTTATTTGGTGTCACTTAAGAATAAAAAAGAAAACATTTTTCTCAAAGGTCCTAGAAACTTTTCTCAACAGCTAGATCAGCTGACAACAGGCGGTGTGGCCGATTCTGCACAAAGCTCTCCAGGAGAGCAGGCTAGACCAATAGGCCTCAGTCTGGCCCTCTCCAGAACCTAGGTGTGAGATCAGGTCTACCCAAAACATATGGCTGTAAAGGTGGTGTTAGGAAAAAGGTTGTAAAAATAAAAGGAAACATGCAAATGTATTATCAGGACATGGTGATGAGTTGGGGATGTTTTGACTCAGGACGGAACGGATCTGACATTGAGTGCTCCATTACTGGTCTTGGCATACTGACTTCCTGCTTAATTCTTCTTTTTAGGCCTCTGCTTGTCTTCCTAAAGAGAAAATGCCAAGGCCATTTTCCATGAAAGAGAGCTTCCAGTAGCAACCAGTTCACACGCTACAGCTACCCACACAGAGGACTTTAACTCTCACTGGGTCCAGACGCCACATGACCAGAACAACTCCTGAGTCGCAACACTTCATGTGACCAGCTGTTCTGGGGACTTGGTGTGGAGGATTCACAGGGATGTACACAGCTGTCACTCTACCTGTTTGCACAAGCAGTAGCTGCTGGGGCGATCACAGTGCTGAGACCTGTCAACATAGAGGAAAAAAGGAGTTGCAAAACACACAGGAGTGTAAGCATGCAGTGATGAGCTGGGGCAGTACCTCAGTGGTCCACATTTGTGGCAGATGCTCCTGATGACTGAACGGTATGCTAGCTAGTGTCTCTCTACTTAAACTGAAATTTGACTCTTGTAAACTACATGTGGCTGTTTCTGCACTGACTTATGCTGCCTAAAGCCACTCAGCTCCCGTCCGCACGTCCCTTGATCTCTCTGTGTGAATGGCATTCGCTATTAAGCTTTCTTTCTTCCACTGTACGTATCTCGGTTATTTCTAATACCTATTCTGAATCACTGCAATCGTTTTTAACCACAAATTCTGATCATTTTGGTCTCATCAAACAGTCGTCTTCTTTTATTATGTGTGGTCTTATTTGCATAATTTTGACTGAGTTCATGAAAGCAGCTGTTACTTAATTTCGGTTCCTGGAAATAAACGCGCTGTTAAACTGTAAATGGATTTTCTTATGCCAAGGTTTTAGATTGCAAATTTCAACATATCTGCCTAAGGGCTTTGCTCCACTGAGGTCAGGCTCCCTCGAGAATTGATGGTATAGCTGGGCTGAAGGGACCCAAGACACAGCCCCCAGAATGTATTTCCAGGGAGGAAAAATATAAATTATATTCAGCTTTCCGTGGCAGAACCAAATGACCCCAGTGGAAACCTGTCTTGCTTTCTTTACTTTGTTCTAGAAATAGACCCCACCCTGAGAGGCCAGCAATATAGTAAAGGATGCAGACCCAGGGTCTGCCCAGCAGCCATCAGTCAAACCAGCTACATCCAGAATCCACCTCTTCCCTGGATCTCTGACTTGGTGTTTTTCTTTCCTTGGGCTAAGGGTGCATTCTTATGGGTGTTTCTGCGCATGAGCTTAGGAGAAACTTCAGAATTCGCTGAAGCACACCATCCCCTCTGTAACTGTGCCCTGCTTGGCCTCTCCTTGCCTCTCTGTGCGACTCCAACACTTCCTTTCTGTCTTTGTGAATCTTTGATGCTGGAGAAGGAAATCCTGCTCTGCCAGGGCATCCAAGCATCTTTAGCGCCTCTTTTGAGTATTTCCTTTTGCTTTCCTGGGAATCCCTCCCTGGTGAGATCCTCGGTCACACTGTTCCGGCTTTTTTCTAAAGAGCAAAAGCTTTAGTTGCTACTTTAGTTCTTTAGTTGCTACTGGTGCTTTGTTCTTACCTAAAAATAAGCTTGCAAACCTTTTTAAAAAAATCTGTTTTATATAAAATGCAGGTAGCCATGTATGCTCCTTAAGGTCTAAATAATAGCTACAGTTTGCTCTTGTGACTGAGCAGTGGTCATACCACATTATCTTTGCCCGCACCGTTTAGGAGAGTGATAAACACTTAAAACAAATGCAAACACTTTGCCCATATTGTAAGAGCAGCAATTTAGGGATCAGAATGTCACCTCTATATCCTACAGCTAAAGTCTTCAGGGAACTCCCAGATGTGTGGACTTAGGGAGTTTAACTTCTGCTAACCAAACTCACAGCAGACAGGGGAATTTACTCAATAGACATATGTTTATACAGAGAATACCTGGCCTCCTTACTCTACAGCCCCTTACAATACTACCTGAAACAGGTGATTCTAAGAAATGCCTCATAATCATAAGTGTTCTGTGTCTTGTATCCAAAAGAGGTCTTAGTCAAATGTATGCCTCTATTTCAGAATATCTGCTGCAGAACCATGTGGTATGGGCAGGGCTGCAGACAACCTCTTCATGGAAACACTGCTTTGAATACAGGAGGAGGGAGGGAGGGAGCGAGGGAGGGAAGGAGGCCCAAAAGAATGTCAAGCTTGTGAGGTACAGAATAATTTTCCTAACAGAAGCAACAAGACTGGTTTCTTCCCCTGCATTGCCCCCTGGTGGTAGAAAGCTATCGGTGCGTTGGTGGAAACAGATAAGTGAGAACCAGAAACAAGAGGCAGCAATTCAGCAAAGAAGGGAGGTGGGGGCCCCCAAGGGGAGCCGCCAGCCTCCATGGAGCTCGTGGGGAGCCCTGCCCTGCAAGAGCTTCCTGTTCTCTGCTTTGTGGCCCTGTGAGAGGTGGCCACTGCTGCCCCACACTGACCATTGCAATCTGTCAGTTCTGAGCAATGTAACTTAGGATGGACAGCACCATCCACAGCAGGCAATTGTCAGAAACGTTAGCAGCAGAGCTCAGGGGCCGGCAGGAAGCTCCTGCCTGGGAGCGTTTCCTTGGCCAGCTGCATGGACACTCCCAGAGAAGGCCCTATTGCTGTTTGTGATGTCCACCAGTCTCCAATGAGACACAGACAGCTTCAGTGAACATCACATGACCAAAGAGAGGAAGAGCAGAAACAGTTCTGCAGAAGAATGGAAGCCGGGAGGCGACAGTACAAGGCCTACCTCTGATTTCCTCCTCCACTAAGGAAAATCCACAAAGACAGGGAATTGTGTCGTTTGCAACGCCAAGGATAACTGATTTGGAAAGTCCAGTTTGGACATTGTATTATAAAATCAGCTTATCACAGCAGCTCTGAACTCATAAGTACAAGGGTGGAAAGCATCTGATGTGTAGGGAGTTCTCCATGTGAGCAAGTTCCCTGTATGGGTAGTCCCCACCCTCAGGGAGACCTCTTGTGGAGGACACAAATATTGCAAAATACCAGGGATCTTGTTTCAGGAGCAAAAAATAATAATGTTTTGTGCAAATGTACTCATATTCTTCAAAAATAGGAAAACGCCAGAACTAGAAAGACAACTACTGAATGCAAACTAGCTTTTGGATATTATATTATTTCTTAAGAAATTTTTACTAAAAATGCAACCCTTAACTAATGAGATACTACAAATAGATCCTTGTTTGAAGGTTGTGAAAGGTAGGTGATGCAGACAGATGGTGTCACCAAGCAGAGAAGCGGGTCCCACTCGTCCTCAGACGCACTCTCAGTAGACATTTTCCTGTTCTGCGATGGGGCCCAATGACCAACCGGGTGCTTGGCTACTCGGGGGCTTTGTTCTGTAACCAGTTTGTGGTTTCTGGGAGCCCAGCAGAACCTCTGGGCTCTCTACCCCACACACTTTGCTCAGGAAACCTAAGGGTCCTGTCGTGATTGAAGAAGTGACATCCTGGGGTTCTGGAGTTTTCACAGAGCACGCTCAAACAGAGGTAGGAAGAAAGGCAGCGATAGGACCAGGGGCCCCAACACACAAGCTGTGGTTGCCTTCAGAGACAACTGCTCTTCAGCAAGTTTGAGATCGTTCCACAGAGACAAACACAGTGCTTTCATGTGGGCAAAGGGAGATTTATCAGACAAGTCTCTATGCTTTTGAAATGCTGGGTGAGAGGGAGGAAGTCAGGCTATAATCAGGGCAGAATTGACAACAACAAAATCACATTTTGGCAAGTTCTCTCTTGTTGCAAGGGGCCTCTGGGCTTCTAGAGATGCCTCACAGATAGCCCCTGTCACCTGCTGGCTGGCCTCCAACTGCCAGGAGGCCCAGGGTGGGGAAGTCAGCCAGGCTCCTGAATTAAAGGTTGAGTGGTAGCCATCATGTTCTCAATCACATGACCAACTTGGTTCTTAGAGGACAAGGTTTGGAAACTTTGATGTGTCTGTTGGAAACCTCATTAGGAGGGAAGTCGGGTGGTGTTCCTGTGTCACCTGGTGTAGTGGGGCTGGAACACAGCTGCCCGGTCACCATCCTGAAGACCGTTTCCGTTCACATGGATGAATAGAAATCTGATTGACGGCCCCAAATATCACTGCCATGCTCATGGTTCCTACAGTATACAAGTGGAAGTCCATCTGTGTTTGAGTCTTTCTCCAAACAGACACACTGTTTGGAGAGAGATGGGGGAGATGGCAGGAATCTGAGCATGGGGAAGGAATGCCAGAGAGACAGGAGCTAGAGAATGAAGGCCAAGTTGGATTTCATACACAAAGGCAAAATGCCAAGTGTAAAGCATCTGTGGGTGTGACCCGACTCAGTTTCCCCTCCTCCCTCTCAGTGACTTAATCTCACGCTTTAAGTTCTTTTTTAGCCCCTTTCTCAGTCACACCTGTCAGATGACCACTGGCCCTAGAAAATGGGTGTTTACAACTTGATTCTTGGGGTTAGGCAGTTCACCTCTTTCTGTTTCTTGTGTGAAATGGAGCCAATGCCACATCTTAGTTGCTCAATTCTTTTAAAAAAAAATCTAGCATTTTAACAATCCTAAAAGCTTGAATCATTTTTAAATCTGTGCATTTAACATGTCTCTTTTTTATCTCAAGAAGGTGTTCTACATAACTGTATTTCTTCCAGTGAATGGACTCACAGAAGTGAAAAATAAAGAATGTTTTGTTCTTCCTCACAGGTTCATGTGAGTGACTGTGATAGAAGCCAGACTGCCCGTGGAGGCCTGACGTCCACTGCATAGAGGCTAAAGTGAGTCTTGGGACCCCCTCGGGCTCCTCCAATGCAGTAGGCATGTAGAGGTGCAGGCTGTAGGGGTGAGTTCCGAAATGGAAAACCTTAGCATCAGAAGCTACTGGGGATCTTAAATTAAAACGGAAAGGGAGAAAATGCGACATGAAAATCAAACACTAAACATTAAGTGTGTGTTACAGATCATATTGTCATGAGATCTCACTGGGGTCTCCTCTCAGCTCAGCTCACTAGCCTTGTTTTCTCTGTTGAATGAATCCAGATGAGACGTAGAGTGTATATAGTACAGAACACAGGACAAGGAGTTTATTGTAAAGGAACAAGGGACTAGCACGGCCAGTGGCCGAGAAAGTGCTCACAGTGTGAAAGTGGACAGTAGACAGGCATGTTTATGCAGGCTTTATACTGTCTTCAAAAGTTTCTGAACCATTTCCGGAGGGACATTTTACTGTTGAGGTGACTGACAGGCCTATTTGGATTAACTCTTTAAGGGGAAGGACGATGGCATGTCTTTGTTCTTTACCAGGAAGTCCCAAATTCCTCCCAGGACCAGAGATAAAACTGAGATCCCATTCTGTTGACCAAAAATCATGTAATAGAGTAAATTCGTGAGAATTAAAGACAGAAAAGAATCTGTAAGAAGAGCTGTATTTTACCGGGGGAAATGAACCTTCGCTTGATGAGCCTCAATAAAGCCTGGCCTCCGGACCTTCCTCCCTACCACACAGTTTTCAATCTTGAGGGGCAATTGTGAAGCTTTCTTCTTCCTAAAATTAGTGTGTTCCCAGGGACCCCAGAGGAGGGGCCCAAAATGATTATGAAGGAGGGGGTTCATCCTCAATGACTTTCAAGCCTGAGACTTTCTAACCAGCCTACCTTAAATCCTGGTGTACACATTTAAGGAGATATTTACAAATGAATTAGCTAAGCCTTTTTAAAATATGATCTCGTGAGATTTGGTAGAAAACTATTACCTAAAGAATGGAGGAGCTCTTATTGCTCTGGGATCTGCTAACAAGCATGTCCAACCTTTGACATTGTCGTGTATGAAGCACACACTTCAGAATCACATAATTTAATTATGAGAAAAATGTGAACCTGTCTTCTAATCTTTGAACTGAGCTTACAATTCTGTGCTGGCCCACATTTATAGCTCTCCTTGACCTGTGGTCTACAGGTTGGGCATGCTTAGCACATAATGGGTGGTGGGTTTCTGAAAGATAGAGAAAAAGGAATTTTGAAGGACAGGCCAACTTGTTGATGTTGGTGGATATTGGGGTCAGTTGGAAGTTTCAGAGGCTTCTGTGTCCTTGTGTCCCAGAACAAGGAATTGGACAGAAACATGTGGATGGTAGCAGGCAAAATAAGAGAATTTATTAAGAAAAGATACAGCACAGGACGGGGGTAGTTCAGAGCAGAGCAAAATCTGGCAGCTCACCATCCTGCCACACAGAGGATGGGGCTATTGTGTC